>JAFMSR010000013.1:45516156-45773656 GCA_022818135.1 Saxidomus purpurata
TAATAAGTATAATAAACGGGGGCTTTCGCATATACACCGAAATCGAATTGAACATGCACGATTTTATTTGGGATTCGTATGGGCAATACAAATAACATTAGCTATAAATAGTTATTGACCGACTATGTAACAAATGTAACAAATATAACAATGTACAGAATACAATAAGACAGTGATTACATCATATGGATACCTTGATAAACAGTTTTTTGAATACAAATGTAGCTTTTAAATATGTTATGCGGACCTTTTGTCCTAATAACACATAACTTCAACCACAGATTCGGGTCAAAAGTCAGTGTATACATGTATTTGAAAGCACAAGCCGAATCTCCAGACTGGATTAAAAGTGCAATCACGGCTCAATGTATAACATCTTACTGTTCAATTTTTCTGAGTGCAAATATCGACGATATTCATTAATGATTGCTGAAAGTTTTCTCTATATTTTAAGTGCGCCACATATTGAATTCTGACGTTGCTATAGAAACGATAATGTTTGAATGACACGGGGAAATGTTTTCGAAAAAAGTCCATTTCCGTTTCTAAGTTGAATTTTCATATGCTTGTGTGCAAAATCATATTTTTAAATGAAATGTTGTTGTTTTTTCTTGAACGTGTAGTTAAGTTAAAAATAGAATTAACAGATACTGTTTACTGTCCAATGGCACTGGGAAAGTCTTGCACACTCAGGCGTTTAGTTTACACTAATTCATTTTAGCTTGATTGTGAAGAAAGCTTGTAGCTTATCGAGTCACTCTCGAGTCCGCGTCCTAGTAAAAAAAGCAGTACTGGTGTCCTATAAGGAGGTACGTTCGTGACCCCGGTGGGGCTCGAAATCGCAACCTCCGGTATGAGCACCTTAACTTCTACACCACCGCGTTTGTGTTGCGATACTTCACCTTTACATTTTACATGAAATTAATGTGTATCAAATAATAAAATAGATCAAACTGTCGTACCCAAATCATGACATAAAAGTGAATTATAAATAAAGGCCATGCTCATTCAACTGAAATATAACACGTAGTAAGACATGTGTTCTTGGCTATATATTAAAATATATTTTATGTCAGGTTGTAAATCTATCTGACTTGGCACTCCATTAAGCAGAAACATATACCTTGGATGACGGAATTCAAATATAAACAATATATCATTCTTATTCAGCAAAATCTTTTTACGTCGCTCTTTCTTTTCATCATTGTAAATTTATATATTACTTAATAAAGTTGTGAGTTTGTTTTCGGTTACACGACGATTTACGACGCGTTTTCTGACTATTTTATCATCTAAATCAATTAATCTGTTAGATAAAGACTCTAAGTGTTCGTTCAGCGTCAGCCATATTTTTGCCGTTAAATCGCGTCACGTTTGCACCTTAACGTTTCTTGCATATCGGATCGGCATTTCCGGTGATTTTGCCCATGCCGGAAAAACCGGTCTGGCACCCCTCCTATGCCAGACGACTCTCGTGAATTACTTATGACGTAACGTTATAAACTTGTGACGTCCTTTACTAAACACAACGTCGGAAAATCGTTTGTTTTTCATGATATTCATCTTTTGATAAGTTTGCATTTACAAACCACTTTAAAGTGCAAGACGGTATGCAAGAAAAAGTTTCATCATGAGACACTTGGCTTAGATGGAAATATCCGTCACCTCGGGTAACTGTTTGCGGGAATCGGCGAGCCTCGTTCCCGCCAAACGTCCCTCAGTGACGGTATTTCGATCTGAACCTCGTGCTCATGACAGAAACTATTATTCTCTATGGCAATTATGCGATAATAGCCCTGCGCATGCATGGTCAAAAACTGATAATATACATTGGGATGGAGGATAAACTTTTTTCTCCATACAAAAGTGTTACTGTATATAGATACATAATTATGTATTATGAGATATTAATATATATAGAAGCCGCTTAATCATACCATACTTATCCTAGTCGTTAACATTTACAAATGCTGAAATGTCATATTTATTAGCCATGCAATATTACAACAAAACAGTGCGTTACCTGTAACACCGTCATATATGACAAGTTACTGACGTATTCATTATTACAAATACAGTGGAGACAGCTCCAGTCATGATTTCTACATTTAAAGGGGACGTGACTATGCTTGTCCACTGGAATATGTAACGATTTGTGACTATCTAGCGTTCATAATCTTTACAGTTAAGAATATTATTGCTGTTCATTCAGAAACAAGCTATCCTTGGTTTCATACATATCTGTTTACTGCCTTTATTTCACAGCTATGCAGCAACTATCATTCCTGTAAAAATCCCAGCTTCTTAATAGTTTGAAAGGTTTTGCTTAGCTGATGGAATATTGCTTAATATCCCATGAATAGAACCATCAACTTTCAATTTACGGCTTACATCTTTTATATATCGATAAGAGATAGCAATAGGTTATAAGGGATTCATGTACATTAGAAGTTGTCCGTAAAAGTAGACATTTTAGAAAACTTTCACTTAAACGAAATGTAAGATTATATATAAGACATTGACATAAGAACACTCGAAATGGCTATATTCCACATACCACCTTTAGTACGCTCGGTTGTTTCCGCTTTTCTTCGGAAATCCGAGTTCTGACAGTCGGATATAGACCAAGACTCAGACTCGTGATCTAAAACATTGGATTAAAAGGTGATTTTTGGAAACTTGGAACAGCTATTTATCTTTTAAATTTACCATCTACTTAATTCTGACAATCGCATAAAATACAGACATTATTCAGCTCGAAGTGGAAAAGAAACATTTAAGCACGTAAACAACTTCAGTGATCTCAAGTGAAACTTACAAATTCCTTTTCTTAGTTTTAAAGTATAATTTCTATAAAAAAGACGTAAATATGTGTAAATCAGTAACGATTGTGTGCTTTTTAATATCCGTAATACAGACGGCGCAATCTCAGCTAAATTTGGCGGCGCTACTCGGGCTTGGAGGACTTGGTGGTTTACCCGGTAGGTACAACTTAAACAATCATATCTCATTTCAAACAGAAAAAAATCGTCCTCTTTCTTCTTTACTTTTTCAAAACCGTGTATAGCCTTTGTTTTATTTTAGGTTTAAATACTCATTACCACTTGCTGGAAGGACATTGCTTTTTGTTTACCTACGGCAAAGAAATGATACACCATGTCTTGAAATTACATGTCCTATACCAATTTACCGTAA
Source organism: Saxidomus purpurata (assembly GCA_022818135.1). NCBI lineage: Eukaryota > Metazoa > Mollusca > Bivalvia > Venerida > Veneridae > Saxidomus > Saxidomus purpurata. The sequence goes on from JAFMSR010000013.1 coordinate 45,519,352, forward strand.
ACCGCAAAAAAAAAACATTTCTCCCCCTCTTCAAAAGCTTGACGTAATGTGTGGACAACTGTTTATGAGTGGCGTCTGTCTGGCTATAATAATTTCCAGGGAGGTGTTGAGATAGCCTCAGAGAATTATATCATACATATGATCAAGCTATATTTCTTGATTTAGTAAATGCCTTAAGAATTCTTTTTGTTGCTTTTGATACAGAAAGAAAGCGTATAAATTTTGTCAATCTCGGAAATGTGCATAACGTTTAATCATAGGTCAACAAGGGACCGTTGACTCGGGACCTTGCAAGCTTTCCAGAGAGGAAGATGTATGCGGGGTCTGTAAAGTGAATAGTGTCATTTACAATCCAGTACATACTACAGTGGTAAAACAGGTGCATTTCCTGGTACGTGTGTATGTTTGTGTCCGACTGCATCGTTTTAGTGTCATGGAGCTTAAAAAGCAACCTCCATGCCCAGGCTGTAGGACGCGAATACCGGGCACCCGCTCTCCTTTGATACCAGCCATCGGTAACTGCAAGAATCGCTATGAAAAGATACATTTTCGACACAGCTTAAAGTTACATTACCCTTCAAAATAGTCACATTGGTTTATAGTTAAAAATGATGTTCAAAACAAATTGGATGCTTTAAAAACATATAAGAAATGAGTTTTATCAAGTTATTTCTGTTATTGACCATACAAATTAAGATATACATAACCGAAAGGTGGATTTTTTATTTTTGACTAGGATAATCAAAAATATTTTGTTACAGATTTCCTCGATATTCAATGCGAATGAAACTGTTATGGTGATTTTTTTTTTTTGGGGGGGGGGGGGGGAGGTTAGAACTATTGCAATGTTTATTATTCTAGGAGTATTAATCACTGATTAATATTTTATCTAAAATGGTGGTGGTCACTTTGAACGGTAATATTATTTTAAGCTTAAGCATTTTGACAAACAAATCGTGACATACAAGGATTGAAAAAATATTGAGAGATGGACACACTGAATTATTTGTACCAAATCAGCACAAAATCAAATAGAGCTGTCAGATATGCATGCGTCTTTGTGCACCTGCTTTAGTTATCAACAAAAGACGTTGACGTGGAAGAGCAAAAACAACGTTTGGTCTATACCTCAACCAAGGCGACACGGTGAAATTAATGAGTATAATTTTATATTTGTGCACCTGCCTTATACAGTTAGTAACAGCACCTTTTGATCACTGCTAATGAAACGATCATAGGTGTCAATGTTGTAACGTGACAGTGGGCTGTGAATGCTGACATTTACCGTCAAATTTATTATGAAATACCTATAAACGTGGCAATAAATAACGGTAAATACCGAAGGTTACTTTTATTTTCCCTCATGTCACTAGCTAGTCTTCTGTTTAAACTATTATTTTTGTTTACCCTTTTTCATGTATGTTTTGTTTTGTTTCATTATTTTATAAATCCCTTCCACATACAGGAGACAAGCACTTCGCCCTTAGTTAAACATTTTCTAGTTTCAGGTTGGCACTTACATCAAGATCACAGGTGTATGTTGTAATTTAACAGAACAATTTTACCAGTATTTTCCAATCTCTCTCAGGCCTATGTCCCCCCTATGTCTCCCCGATTATGTACGCTAACGTGCATAGTTTACGAGTTGTTATTTCGATTATAAGTATCACTTGTGATTGTATATATAGTGGGAATGCAAAATGAAGTCTAATATCATGTTAATGTACTTTGAAAGGTTTCATAAACTTACATCATTTTCGACGTTATGTTTCACCTCTCCAATACTGATAGCTTCATAAATTACATCAAAGTTATTTTTAGGCGGCGTAAAGATTGGACTTTGTACCATCGTATTCAAAATTTCTACTACTGTATTTATTCATATTTGCAGTGTAAATGCGAAATTCCTAGGAGAGTTGCTCGATAGCTTTTACAAATTATAAAACAGAAGGTTTGATAAATCAGCATTAATTTGATCAATAATAGCTGTTGTTTCGTGTAAAGAAATAGCTGAACTACCGATATTGTAAGACATTGACTATGATAAGTTTAAGTTTTGATAATTTTATTGTCAAATAGTCCTGTAGGCCATATGGCCCATGAGGGTTTACAATCATGAAAATGGGGAGACAAATATAACAGTGAAACGGAGAAGGTTCTATAGGAAAAATGATTTTAACAATTGCCGATAAAAAATATACAATGTTTTTTAGGAGTTTTTTGTATCTAATACAAAAAAAAGCTCAGAATACCTGTGTTTTATCTAATATGTTTCATATAAGGCATCCTCTGTTGATCTTGGCGAAACCGTCGGAAACACAATCATGATCAACATTCGGATTTCGAAATATTAAGCCCCCAATTATTTTAATTCATTTAGTGCCATGAAATATATTCCTAAATTGTTATTTGTATATGTTTGTTTATTGTATTATGAACTGTACTTGTCACTATAATAAACTTTTTCTTATCTTATCTTATCTATATTCCACAATATTAATAAGCTAGAAAAGTCACAGAATCATCAGAATTATAAAAACTCAGTTGCAATCATCATGCAAACTTAATTTTCGCAACTCTAAAGCACATCATAGATCTATTTATATTTCTAATTTACGTGTAAAATTTTCATTTTCTGAGTTTACCAATTCTAGTATTTTTATCATATTTGGTCGTCTCTAAAAATAAAATGGTAATAAACGTTTTCGCAAATCAGAATATAATTGACACTGGAGTAAAAAAAATGGTATTCATCCTCTAAAACATTACATATAAAACATTTTCTTTCATTTATAGGTGTACTATTTGGCTTCGTCCATCTACCAGTTTCAATATGTAATCTGTGAGAACACACCCCCCCTCTGACGAAACACGTTTGTAAATTCAAAATAGGAAATTTGCTTGTAAAATATGCCCTACTAGAGTTCTCCGACCGATGTATTACATATATTCTACAAGCGCCCATTTTGCTGTATTAACGAGACGAAGGGGACCACGCGCCGTTGACCAAATTTAAAATGTAGGAAATTGCCCTGCCTGGTAAAATAGACGTAACGCCCTAGTCAGAAGTTCGTCTCCGAGCCATTTTAATTTTGTTATGTATTACAGCTTAGGTTTTTTTTTATACAAACCCTCGGGATATGTCTCCAGGCACCTCCCGTGGCCGCCTATATACAAACACTGTATATGTCGTAACTCAAACCATACATTTTTTCATACTTTTCTGTAATTTAATGTACCTATGTTATATGGAACCGGCTCGGTATATTGTGACGATGAACATTGTAATGTTTATGCCAATTAACTATTTGACTTGACTTTTACTTGACGTAACACTAAATTATAATCAATCAACACATAACTTTCAACAATGATAAATGTTCTGTATCAATTCTTATGAATTGACGAATTCTTGTGAGCCAATCATGCCTGTAAATGAGTAGCAGCGATGAAATACTCGCTGCCTCTGGTGACATCTGTAATGAGTGTTCCAAAGCGATTCAATAAGCTACAGAGATTTCCTCGTATATAATCGAACTAAAATGAATTCGTATAGACTATAAACTAAATTCTATATTAACCACCGATAAAATTTAAAACCAGCGACAGGTTGTGAATAAATTCATTGTTTCGACAGTTTTGCTGTTAGCTGCAAAATAATTCTGCATAATAGCTTCCGTTTATAAGAAGTACATAACAGTCGTAAATTCGTCATCGTGTTCGTTACATATCACATTTTTGCTCAAATCTGTCAAAACAGATCACGTCTTATGAGACACAAGAGGTTTTTTGCAGGAATATAAACGTGAGAGTGCTACATAAGATTCAACGTTCATTATAAATTGCGTTTCAAAGTTAAATTCGTCAGTTATATGATATTTGTCATACAAGGAAGCACCGTAGGCTTTGTCATTCCCTACAGATTTATACTACATTTGCTTCGTTGTTTATACCAGCTCCTGGTATGGAGACAAGCAGTAGCTCCAACAACATTACCTGATCCATTAGACTTTGGATACACTGTTGATGTCCAATCAGGTCTCTATATGCGCCAGATGATGACCCAGGCTGCAGCTGCCCCTGAACTATTGAGTGATTTGGTTTGTGCATGCAGCAATTCATGTGAAGATGACTGCATTTGCTCTTTTAATGAACAGCCTTGTACCGAAGCATGTGATTGCAAAGGGTCTGTGGCAGACAAAAGTACATGCCAAAATTTGTTTACTGTTCTTGCAAATATAGAATCAGAAGAAAGCTTAATTGCTTAAATGTATTTTGGTTATTCTCTAACAAATGAATTATTTCAAAAAAACTTTTTTAACAAGTTGTCAAAACAAAATTGTTTGGTATAAAATTGTGTGTGAATAACTTGCATGCATCCTTGTCGTTCACTGTTGCATACAAATTTATATTCGAATATTGGCGGCCATCTTGGAAGCCATCTTAAATTTTATGAATATTCATATTGATGTGTTATTTGACATGTTTGTTCAAGCATTCACAATTTTGTAATATTGTGATCAATAAAAAAGTTAATACCAATATGAAATGTTGATTTATTGAAAATATGCTTCTATAGCTAAAACCGGTAAATTTACCCCACCCACTTAAAAACTGCTTATTGATTTCAATTAAGTAGATTTTCTTCAACAAAATCATAATAATTTTGTTTGCAAAGTGTATAGTAACTCAATTATCTAAAAACTTCTTAACTAATAAGATTTATCTAATGACCAGAATGAAAATACCACTACCTTTCTTAAAAAATTGGTGATTTATGGAGAAAATTTACAAGAAAAAAGTAGAAAAATCCTCATTTTGACCGTAAAACATCATACAATTACATTGACAGTGTGTATTCTTTCAAATAAAGTAAAAAAGATTGAAAAAAAATCAACATAAAATAAACTTTTGACACAAAAATCATAATCTAGGCCTCTTTTCATATTTGGCGGCCATCTTGGCGGCCATCTTGGATTTCTCAGGTCGCCACCAGTTATGCCAATTTATGCCGGCAGTCCGATAAACTTCAGACTACCCCGGTCATTTTGACATATAACACGACTTCAAGTTTATTATATATTGGACTTCTGGGCTGAGTCACCTATTGAATATGAAATCGCAAAAATGACATTCTGTTAGCAAAAACAATAAATGAATTCTCATGGAAATTTCATCAGACACTTTGACTAGCGTACTATTTCTACCATGATAAATTTTCTTTATAAAAATGATCGTAATAAAAACGCAAGACTTTACCTACGGATGCAGCTTTGTACTTTGAAACTGGTAGAATGCATCAACTTGATGTACGATTCTTAAAGTAAAATTTTCCCTTTCTTATGACTAAAGGCAAAACATCGTTCATTTTGCTTTATCAATACTTGGCATGAATTACGTACTAGTAACTTGTCGTAACAATGAACTGGTTTGAATGCTTGTGCCCTAAAACATTGTTCGGAACTTTTTTAAAAATGTATTTCTTTACGCTCTACTCCAAAACGATTGAAGTTTTAAAGCGGGGCTTTTTATTTTAAGACCCCCGTAGTTTATTTAATTGGCAAAAACGGTCACACTTCGACATACTAAACCTAAGAAAAACTGATCTTTATCACGGCAACTGCCATGTTCAAATAAAATTGTCCGTACAGCTGATGTCGATATTGGACCCCCCCCCTGCCATACGTTCAGTATCATTTCTTGCCAACGTGCAGTGCCGTAGAATATTGAACGAAACTCTTTAAGTGTCAAAGTGAACGGGGCAAATATAAGAAAGTATCTATTGTATTCGATAAGTACAGCAATGTTAAGTCGATCGTAAGTTATTAAATCTACCGCCTGATCTCAGATTTGATATAAAAATATAATTAATGTTCCCAGTCATTAACGTTGTTGGACCTTTTCGTTTTTTTTGTCACGATTAAAAAGATAAATTTCATTTTATATTGATTCATTCCTGTTATTACTATTATTAAGGGAAAAAATGAAATGATATGACTAGTTAGTATGACGGCACACGTCGCAAAAAGCTCTCTTCTGTTCTATTATAATCCCAATCATTTGAACGAGTTTTCAATGCCCTTAATACCGATTCTATGGAATGCTGCTGTAGTCCCGGAAGTACAGAGATATATTGAAGTGCTCTTAGAAATATTCATATTTTAATTTGAGAGGATAAATGTAATAAAGCGAGAAAAGCTTAAAGTAGATAATTTCATTTACCGTCATTTGTGGTCTCATATTTTATGAAAACGTGACTGCGGTGCATTAAATTTTAGTTCTTTGCCTTCTGTTTGTGAAGCTAAAACGCATTAAGATAGACATGAATTAGAGTCTGTATCACATCTATTCTTATAGTTTTTTTGTAAAATTATGGCTGTAGATTATTTAATTCGGTACATCATCTGCTGAAATACAAATAGTGTCGGTTACAGGGGGAAAACTATCAAATACAACAGCTATTCATTGTACAGCTGAACCTCTATTAATGGTCGCCTCAATTAACAATCCACCTGTTTTAAGCTTCTTTGGTGTACCCTCCACGTCAAAAAAATACACTGTCACCTTGTAATCTTCACACAAACATTTAATTTCAATGTAACACGTACGCAATTTTCTTAAAATGTTGTAAACTTTCGTCATTTTCTTTTCTCGTTGGAAAGATGCGTACGTCATAACGTTGCGATTTGACACAATTCAGTTTTGATTCGATCCTTTATACATATGACTTTAATATCAATGTGCAGAAATACAACAAACTTCACCAAAATAATCAGCAAAAATAAACATATATACTAATGTTCAAAGACTTCCGTCGGTCGTTAAAATTATATAATGCGGGAATTAGTTCACTAGAATAACGAAACGCATGTCGCAAAATTTAAGAAAGTTCAAACCATGCATTTCAAAGTTAATTTTAAACATTTTAAACCGTTTGATTATAAAAGTAATTATATTTTAAAATACTGTTTTAATTATAGTTTACAAACAGTTAGTACGTATATATTTAAGTAAATTGAACATATATTCTTTTTGAACAACAATTTGTCAAATACGTTAAAATTACATTTCACAGATGAGTGTTTCATTTTCGATGTGTTTTTAAGATGTAAAATTGTTTTACGACGAAAATGAAAAATATGCTAGATATATACAAAATGTATCGTTTTTTAGTTATCTATAAAGTGCACCGTAAAAAAATTACCGTTGAATTTACGGTCAAATAATTGGCAGCAGGTTTCCAGTTATCTCACCGTAATATTTTACGGTCAACCGTAAATGGCAATGTGAAGAACCCGTACACTTACGGTACTATACCGTATATCATTACAGTACAAAAACATGCAGATGGGCCCAGTCCTTATAGGCCTACAGCATGCACTCTCCAGTTGGTAAACTAAAAACCAGATACACAAGACCATTTGTGTGAAGTTTAGTGACTCTTTGTCTATTACATAAGGCGAAGTGGTGCCAAATATCACACCACGTGCCTCCAAATGAAATTCCAGAGTATCCCATAATCCTTTCTTTTTACGGGATTTCTCCGTAATCTATATTTAGGACGTAAAAACGCCGTACGGGACTCGTACCGTCAGTATTTAATGTCGAATGACCGTAAAAAAACGGTAATTTTTTACAGTGTGATAGATTAGCCAGTATTTAACGAACGGTCTAATCTTTACAATCACACTTGCCAAAATTACGTACAGACTAAAGCTCAAGATCGTTTTCAGTGTCCGAAATATTTCTTTCGAAATTTAAATATCATATTGAACTAATATGCATATACTTATGACAAACCATAGCGTAGTATTGCCCAAATTATATGATTATGCTGAACATTGTTTTATGAAGGACCTTTTAACCGCGTCTACGTCACAGATCTTTTACGCAAAGGTAAGTGACGTCAGTTTCGTGCGACATATCATAAGATACACATGTACTAAGCTACCATCTACTTTAAGTTGTCACTTTGATGGATCCCATTGACAGGTTACTAAAAACAGGTTTTAATGCATTGAGTTTCCTTCTCACCTAAGTACAACGTGATCACATCTGAGCTATTTGATCATTTCGTCTACAGTGTTTCTAACCGTCCATGTGTTTCTTTTTTCTTGAATGCAAACGTTTACAGAACTAGATGGGTTCGCTAACTTCACATAAAAACTTCAGATAAGTCTGATACTAGGCGAAGCATAATACAAGTATAGCTGTCATTCAGATGTAAGAATATCATTATTCACACTGTACAGGCATCATTTTTGGGTTAATTTTCAATTCAAACACTGGTCGGAATGTGTGTCTTTATAGATTCTCAATCAAAGTTTAAAACTTATCATGTGAAATCAAATATAGATAACTAAATCAATGTTTAGAACAACCAACCCCATGAATATAGTCCACATGTTGGCCCGGTCTTCTGATACTGGGTCAGGTTGGCAAACGGACCAGATTATGTAAAAATAGCTATGTAAGCACTTAGCAGTTAGACTGCAACTTTCTAAACCATTGTCACCAAACTAAGAGTCTTATATGATTTTTGTACTCAAATCCGTCGCTGGAAGATCGGAAGTAAGGTTGGCACTGATTCGAACAGTCTGTAAGATACATGACGGTTTTCTGACGGTAAAGAAAACCGCCCTGTACATTTATCATAAAAAGTTAACAGTGGTTTTTTTCAATACGTAGATCTACCGAAAGTATTCTGCACTATTTTTTTCTTTTTATTTTCAGAATCTCAAACATCCGGAAGTGGTTCCTGTCCTTACCAAACTCACCAAGACAGAACGAAATTTTCTCAGATGGTAAATAATCGTTTGTTGACGCAAGATTGTGCGCCGGGTACCATGTTCGTCTTGAGTAAATGCAGTTGTGACAACATACCTACTGGGAGTCCAGGTGGTGGACCTATGCCGGGTTCAAATCCAAGACTAAATTTTGGAGGTAAACGTTTGTGTTATAAGAACATTCATCACATTTATAAAGTACCAATTGTGTTACTTCATGATTAACAAATTAGAGCTAATAAACCTTCCTTGACTCGACCTCCGCCAAGGAAGGGTCCGTTACTTGTCGTCCATTGGACAACTGATTATTAAAGTTAATTAGATTTGATTGATTTATTGCTTTAATTATTCTTTGGCTAATCATATTGTGCCTAACGGTCCCTTCTCCATGAATGTTTCTAAATATAGCAGAACAGAACAGAACAGAACATATATTTTATTTTGATTTGTACATAGTACATCATCATATACAATACATATTGTTAAACAAGTTGTCACGTGTAAATAGTAAGTTAACATGTGGAGTATTTTTAATACATGAATCATATAAGTACATTTTGAACTGTATTTCACTGTGAATAAATGTATAATACTTATAATGTCTTTCTACACTTTGGAATGTTTCAAAGATATACGAAGTAAGCGTTAACACATATACATTTTGTATACGTACATAATACAATGTTTAAGCACAATCAGTTGTTGGAATTAATAATAGTATTTCTAATTTCAATGGATTCTTTGATATATTTCGATAGATTAAGTACAACACTCTTTTTATCTATATTCATTAATTCAATAAATTTTGCCATTGATGGCCTATTGTAATAATACTTCTTAATATATTTCTTTCTAACATCATCGTAACAATTACATATCAACATGAAATGATACTCATCTTCAATATCTAATGTGCCACAGCATAAACAGTATCTTTCATTACGTGGTATTCTGTTTTGGCCATATCTGCCAGTTTGGATTCTAAGTGTATGTGCAGAAACTCTGATTCTTGTTAGATAAAATCTAAGACTTTTAGGTAAAACATCGAGATCATATTCATAAGTAAGTGTCTTTTTACAATGTTTATACATATCTAAGACTGGACTATTTTCTACATAACCATGCCATGTTTGTATATAACTATCAATTACTCTTCGTTTAAATATTTCTGGAAATTGTTTACAATCTAATTTATCACAATTGGTAAAGCATTCAGATAAACCATACGTATCAAACATATTCTTAATATTTGTTACCCAATTATTCTTCCCTTATTATAATCAGATAAACTTAACTCATAAACCTTTTTAAGTATTATATTATCTGTATTTATCAATTTACACCAATATTTAATTATTCTTACATATCTATTAATGTATAGGGGTATCTTCCCAACTCACCGTATATGCTTGCATTACATGTACTTGTTCTAACTTTTAAGATTCTTTTACAAAATTTCATATGAATACGTTCAATTTCTTTAGATTTCGTATAACCCCATACCTCGGAAGAATAAGACAGAATAGAACCAACAAATGAATCAAACAATTGACACAATAACTTAGGCTTAAGATCGAATTCTTTTGAATTGTACATCAATACATTAAGTGCCTTTAAGGCTTTGCCAACCAAATATTCTATATTCAAAGAGAAATTTCCTGTATAGTTAAAAACAGTGCCAAGATAGTTAAAATTATCTACAACTTCTATAGGATTTCCATTGTATAACCATTTTTCTCTTTCAAATGTTCTACCTCTTTTCCTAAATACTACAATTTTTGTTTTTAACGTGTTCACTTCAAGTCCCCAATGTTTACAATACATATAAAGCAAATCGAAGCTATTTTGTAAATTTCCTCCGGCGTTTTTACCTATAAGCGCCATATCATCTGCGAAAAGTAATAAAATCAATACAATATCATCTATTAATATACCAGAATTGAAATTATCTTGTAAATGTAACTCTAGATCTTCAACGAAGAGAGAGAACAGGATCGGCGAAATTACCTCCCCTTGTCTCAAGCCCACAGCATATTGGAAATACATGTAATCAGAATATGAATTGCAACATCTAACACATGATTTAACTTTATCGTACATATCCCGTATAATTCTTAACATTTTACCTTGGATACCACATTTATACATTTTTAACCATAATGAATTTCTACAAATACTATCAAAGCATGACTTAAGATCAATAAACCCAACATATAAACGTTCATTGTTATTTAAGTAATGCTGTATTACAGACTGTAAAATAAAAATTGCATCAACAGTCGATTTACCCTTTCTAAAGCCAAACTGATTATCAGAAATAACTGTATATTTATCACAAAAAGTTTCAATTCTTTTATTAAGTATTGTTGTAAAAAGCTTTGATAAACAGCTAAGTAAAGTTATCCCTCTATAATTGCTTGCTAATTTGGGATCACCCTTTTTAAAAACTGGTACAATTATACCCTCTGTCCATTTATCCGGAAAATAACCAGATTCTAAAATAGCATTGAAAATATCACAAATATGTGAACATAAAATATCTATGGATTCTACAAAGTATTCATTCAACAGATTATCTGAGCCTGTGGCTTTATTTGGTTTAAGCGATTTTACAGCCTTCCGTATTTCTTCACATGTAATAAGTTCGTTTATTTCTTCAAATCTACAATCCATAGAATTAAAATCATGTTCATTGCAGAAAATACGTGATTCATCATTTTGAGATTGAAATATATTGGTAGACAGATTTTCAAAATATCTCATAAATTCTTCTACAGATATGTCATTTTGTTAAATAGCAGATTTCTTTTTTCTTAAAATGGCCCCAAAACTGTTTTGGTTTACAAACTCGTAATCGTTCAATTTCAGCATACTTTCGCTTAACATAGGCATTCTTCTTTTTACGAACTAAATCCTTATAATCTTTTTTTGTATTTACAGAAACATTGTCTATTTACAGTATTTTTACAACTATTATATGCCCTTAAGGCATTTAAATAAATATGTTTTGCCGATCTGCAATCAGCATCAAACCAGTCTGCATCATTTGAAAATTTGCTATCTACAAACGAGACCTGTTGCTTCGTCACAAATGTTTTGGAAAAGAGCGGGTCTGCAGTTTCCCGTATTATACTAGTGAAATTATCTAAAGCGCTATTAACAGACAATCGGTCATATATGTATAGCCATCAGCCGCTCTCTGCAGTCCGGGTTTCGTGCGATGTAATTGAATATATACACTGTTTAATATTGTTTCGCAGTGACTTGCAGCAATGCCAATGTAACCTTAATCATTTGACAATTGTAACCCATCACTTTTTGTGTAAACAATAGATACATTTTGGTGCAGGAAAGTTCCCCTTATGCGCTTGGAGTTACTAACATACAGGTAATAGAAGTAATTTAACGACATATTGTTTGACAAGGTAAAGAGGAGGTATATATTAATATTTTTGAAATTTGGGTGAAACCATAATCCGCAATGGCGAACGCAGAGAGAAAATCCGCAATCATTTTAAAATATATGCGTAGGTGTATAGGCAATATAATATCTTAATGTGACACTAAAGAGACAACAAGAAAACAATTATATTATACAGATACACGTGCTGTTTCGTAATCTAACAAGTAATTAAAACATAAGATGCACATATATCGTAAAGGTCTAGATGTGCTGTTATTACATATAAATGCCATCTGCAATTATAGTTACATCTTGCATTTCATACTTTATGGCTACACTGTGGACATGGCTTAACGACATGCAAAAAACACACACATTAGAACACACACACACACGCACACGCACGCACGTACAAGAAGCACACCAACGTACCCCTAGCGCAGTACCATTCTATAATAATAATTAATGGATATTTCAATAGCTTACTTGTACCATGCACCGTGATAGTGTTAGATGTAATGGGCGTCAGTTCAACTATAAAAACTCATTCACTAAAAGGAAATATTACCATATTTCAACCGTTTTAAAGTCTGTTAACTTTAGTGGTTTTATGTAGATTTTAGTGTTGCATAAAATACTTCATAGTTTTACAAACTGTTGCATTAACGGTATGTGCACTAAGCTTTACCTTTGATGCTGGTTTTATTCCAAACTTCTCAGTACTATAAGGGGTAAGCAACGCCTGTGGGATGTTTGGTTTTACTCTGCGGGCGATCAAAAGTTTGCAATCACGAGCACTAACTAAAAAAGTGAAATTTGCTTTCATACATAAGATTCCACCTTTTACTTAAGTTGCAAGATACACAATAAGTTCCAAAAGTAAGTGTGCACTTCTTAATTTTAAATATTTCAATATTTAGCAGACGTATCGGCTTCAATTTTCGCACACTATATCTCATGTGTATTTGTCATCGATCGGTTTCAAAATCTATAAATGTTCGCCATATTGTACGTAAACAGATCTAAATTTTGGTTTCAAATATATAGGCTTTCAGAAAAGAAGTCAATGAAAAATCACAGAAAACAAAGTGCACACTTTCTTTTGGAACTGAGTGTATTTTCGAAGATTTGATGACATTAAAACTTTCGGACCTCAACGAACAAAAAATTTAATTATGTTAGAAATGTGCTCAATATTTCGGGTTCCAAGTGGTAACCTCCGATAAATGTGTGTTTGTTCTGTGCTTCTTAGTGTTTCTACATTACTGTGCACGTGATGTCTTGGCAACACCGTTGTCTTCATATATGCATGTAGTTAATATTTAAGATGCAGTGTGTATCATGTTTGCTGCCCTTGCTCGTTGTTTGTGGATTTATTCTTCTGTGTGTAAAACTAGTAGTTAGTGAATGCAGTTTTGGCAAGCAATCTTACAATCAAAGAAAAAGGAAAGTACACTATATATATATATATATATATATATATATATATATATATATATATATATATATACATGCAAACAAGTACATATAGAAAAACAGTTAGAAACGAAACAATTCACTTGCAGACATCGAAAGTTCCCCCGCCCCTCCCCTATGCCGAAAAAAATAAATAAATGATTAACCAGGAAACAAGACTGCATTTGTTATATTTCTGTTCAAGCGTTCTATAATTTGCAGTTCAAAGTAAATGTTTGATAATTAAATGTACATTATAAAATCTTCGTCTCATATTCAGACGCCATCTAAGCGATTGTTAACTTATTTCGTGACTTGAAACACCATTGTCACCGTATGACCAAAGAATGAGAGCATTCTTCACTTTTTCAAAAGTTTATTATGTTCAGTTACTAATTACAAATTCAGCAATTATAAAAAATGTCATGTTTCACACGAAAACTGTCTTGTAAACCGGCAATAAATGTTTTTCTTGTGATATGTGGAGAAAGGTTTAATCAAAGACGTGATAGGTGCGCTGTTACTTTGGTTTGTGGATAACGCTGTATATGCGTATAACGATTTCGTTGCAGAATAAAATATCACATTTTCCCTGAGGCAGTTTCTATCTACGATATCAGTGGTCGCAGTTCGAAGTCATTTGGACGATTCTTCGCACAATATCAAACCAACAAATGAACTGTCCAATGTGAAAAATTGGTTACAAACGTATATCCTGTACTTGCTTTGCTAAACCAGGATATCAAAGTTCCTCAATGTTCGAGTCGTTCATGTTGTTTATTTATCTTGGTTTATATCTAAAAAGTTCAAATGCACTAAAAGGCCTTGATTGTTACAAAGATTGCCTAAAACTTGCAAAGGTTAGATGTTCGCAATTATTCTCGAATCTATAAAGACACAAATACAAATCCACACGAAACAGTTGCTTGCCGCTTGTCAAAAAAATATATAAAATATCGTTTGACTAAAAGGTTTGTAGCGATAGAAAGAAACAAAAAATCAGAGCAACGTGATACCCAATATCATATTTCTTTATTTCAGGTGATCCCATGCTGAATGCTCTGCTCGGTCAGTTACAAGGTGCTGCATTTCCCTCGCCGCCGACACGTGCTCCGCCCCCTCCTATACGCAACAGATCACCGTACGTATTATTCCTTTTTAATGGATATATTTTCCCAATTCTCTGATATAATTATGCATGATCCTCCCAGAAAGCAAAGAGTATTCCAATACCGGTTGTCATGTGACCCTGACCATTAAACGTTTAGACCTTTTCTTACTCAAGGAATGATAACAGTTAATAAACACAACTAGTTTATGAAGTAGAGATTTGAAGTCAATGGCGTTGTGTGAAGTCAATGGTATTGTGTTGTGTGAAGTCATTGGTGTTGTTTGAAGTCAATGGTGTTATGTTGTGTGAAGGCAATGGTGATGTGTTGTGTAAAGTCAATGGTGTTGTGTTGTGTGAAGACAGTGGTGTTGTGTTGTGTGAAGACAATGGTATTGTGTTGTGTGAAGACAATGGTGTTGTGTTTAAAGAGAATGCTAAAATCAGAACCACGATGCTGACATTTCTGGGCACGTAGTTTTATGGAACGCCAGGGCTGCCATATTTGCCTATTTTGTGTCATGTTAACGTTATGTATATGTAACATGTGACAATTCCTTCTTTATTTTCACAATGTATATGGTCACAAGACCTTGCATGAATTCGTTAATGAACGTGATCGGATCAGTACTTCCTGAATTATGGCCCCTGATTTAACAAAGAAATGCAATATTTAACTATGTTTACACCCTAGGACCCCATTTCTTCACTTATTCTAACCATTTTTACAAATGTGTATGACCATAAAATCTCGGATTATTGATTGGATTAATTATTCCAGAGTTACTGCCCCTGATTTAACGTATAATATTTAACTATGCTTACTCTCCAGCACCTTCATTTCTTCACTGACCTTTATCAACGTTTGTGAAACTTGGTAGGGATCATCCATGCATGAATCTGTACCAAAAATGTTCAAAGAATCCCATTCCATGCAGAAATCGGAAAAACCTTTAAGGAATCTTCTTCTCCAAACCACAAGGCCTAAATCCTAAATATTTAGTCTACAGCATTGCCAGGGGGTGACCGGTTTTCATATAGACTTATACAGGAACATTTAAAAAATTCTTCTTCTCAGACACCACAAGGTCTAGAGCTTAGATATTAAGTATGAATTACTGTCTAGTTGACGTCTAACAAGTTGCTTTCAAATCATGCGCCCGAGTCAGACATCTGCCAAGTGTGTTCAGATACTGTCCCTTTGGTCAATATTGACCCTGCTCGAGGTCACTTGTTTTACTTAGACTTATGTATGAAAACCTTTAAAATCTTTTTCTCCAAGACCAAAAGGCCTATGGCTAAGATAGTTAGTGCGTAGCATTATCTAGTGGTCTTCTACAAAGTTTGTTCAAATAAGTCCCTAGGATTAAAATTGACCACGCCTTCTGGTGTTATCTTGCCTGTGTATAGAATTGTAGGAAAAACCTAGCTTTCAATGAGTTCCTGTAGCAGCCAACAACTAAACAAGCAACCAATGACTTCCTTAGCAACCAGTGACTTTCTTGGTAACTAGTGACTTACCCTAGGAACAAGTGATTTCCTTAGCAGCTAGTGACTTCCTTTCCAACCAGTGACTTCTCCAAGCAACCAGTGACTTCCTTAGCAATCATTGACGTCCTAAGCAACTAGTAACAGCTGACTTTGGCAATTACTGACTTCCCGTAGTGACCAGTGATTCCCTTAGCAAACAATGACCTTTCCTAGCAACCGGCGACTTCTTTAGGCAAGTGCACTTGTATGCATGTGAGCGATATAGGACCATCAATGCCCTCTTGTTGTATGATGGTCAAGGCTATGGCTCGAAATTGGAAGTTATTTAGGGAGAATAAAATTGATCACAATAAGTACAATCATAGAGTTGTATCTTTATACGGATAGAAAAGCTGAGAAATCTTTTACATTGTACAATGTGTAACACTACACGTGTTTTCTTTCGAATTGTTCGCTACTCGTTGGCACAAATGTACATAAAGTATTCCTAGTAGAATCCCTCACGGTTCACATATTTTTATTCATGTTTCCATTTCAGAATGAATTCAAACCAGTTGAATGCAATGCGACAACAAGTTACATCAGGAGTTCGTCCAGGTATGCTTACAGGTGATTCCTGTTGGTAGAATGTATAATTAAAACCATCAAGGTCGTATTTCTCACATATGTGGCATACTTTCTCTGTTGTACTATTCCGGAAGATCTTTACATTATTCCGTGAATTAATCTTAAGTTACAGTTAACCTGTCTTACGAAATATCCGTAAATTCCCACGTAATATTAACACAGTTTATTTTGCATGAGTAGAATGTACTAAAACTATATTAGCATACTAGTATGTTAACATATCGTATACGACTTGATTACAAACTTTTTTATTTACATCAATGTAGATGGTAGGTTTAGAACTAAGTAATATTCGCTAGACGTTATCTTGAACGAGGTTAAAGATTATACGAATAAGCTAAACTTTAGATCGGAATACACACAAGAAGCATGTTGGTTGTTTACAACTATGATTTTTTAGACCAAACAAGGAGAGGAAATACTGCAACAAAAACACGAAAATCACAATCAGCGCCATCTAACGGTATGCAGTACAATCCAGACCCGGGTACAGGTCTAACATCCGTCGTTGATCCGTCAGTTTTGCCAGATGTTCTTCCTCCTGAAATCCTGAAAGTCTTAAGGAATTCAAATAATAATCCTGGACCTAAGCCAACAGCCGCTGCGAAAGCGCCGACCGGAGAGTCAAATCTTCCTGCATCTGTTCAGAAAATGCTTAATCGTGCGGCGAAACCGCCAACGAGAAGGAAGTCACCCCCGTCGAACAAATCACAATCAAACAATTTTGTTGGCATGGCACTGCCACCCGGTGCTATGCCACCAGATGTCATGAAAATGCTGCAGAATTCAATTCAACCCCCGCCAAAAGCAAATAGGCGCGGTAATTCAAACAGAGTCAATTCGAAATCGCAAAGATTGCCAGTATCTGCACCCAGGTCCAACCAAAATGTTAACCAGTCTCCAAGACGATCTCAGTCGTCAACACGACAATCGGGTTCTAGACAAGATCCTTTAGCAAGTTTAATGGCACAAATGCAAGGTAAACGAGATCAGTATAAAGGACCAAAGCCGTCTAGAAGTCCACCTAGTGGACCAAGACAGGATCCTCTAGCAGCACTGTTAGGTAACTGAATGTTTTAGTTGTGTAGGCAGTAAATGTTGCACGCGTAGATACAATTAGAGCATGTATGTATTTAACTAAGGTCCTAATACACCAATACCCGCATGTATGCTGCATATAATCCCAAGGCACGGACACTTTAAACTGTTCAGTTTGAATGATAATACATGTAACACTTGAAAGATGTCCCGAGACGTATGCTTGATCTTGGAATAATTCTAAACGATTCGTTAAATGGTTATGATTTTTTATCAATCCTCAGAAAAGTCCCTCAAAATTCAAAACTTCTGAAAATGAAAATCACCAGACCACTTCATGCTGTTGATATCATTCCGTGTGCATAAACAACCTACTAAACTTCTGAATGGTACTTGGTGCACGTGCTCGTGCTCCTTATGTATAACTATTATTACAGCTGTTACTGTTTCTGGGTTTCGTTCCCTAAATATCACTTGCTATAATCAACTGACCTTGTTTTAAATAAGTAACAGAATGACCGTGAACAACAACTTGCAGTGTACTTCTTTAACTGCTTGAAACCCTCCATACTCGCCTAGGCAAAGATGCTACCGGGTTTTTGTCTTGTTGGTATACCCCCATTAAAGTTGTGTTGATGTTATAGTCACTTTGTCCTTCGGCTGCTGTCGGTTGTCGCCAAAATGCAGACTAGCCTTTAAGTTTCTCGTTTCTGGTCTATAATGTCATTATGTGACAGTGGTTTTAACTATATTTGGTGCAAATGCGTCTCGCACTGAAATAGTGCACTGCGAATAGAAATATTTTAACCACAAAGGCAATGGTCATGTTTTCGGCTAGGTCTTTTGCTTTATTCTTAGCTCATCTGAGCACAGAGTGCTTGAGGTGAACTATTGTCACCTAATTTCCGTTATCGTCAGCCAACATTTGGTTCGTTTACATTAAATTTTCTTAAGTTACCCTACTTAAATAAAATGTGTATTTCAGACGAGTTTGAATAAAACATTGATTGGATTAATGTTTTCACACTCCGATTTAACAAAAGGTGCAATATTTAATTATATATTTCTTCACTAATCCTAATCATATTTACATAAAAAGTGGATGGGTATAAGATCTCGGATGAGACCTCAAGTCAATACTTAAGGAGGTAATGCCCCTAATTTATCAAAAAGTTAAATATTTAAGTATGTTTACATTGCTGCACTTATCATAAACATAATTATGTCGAAAGTGCATGACTACAAGATCTTCGATGCCTTTTATTATGGGCTTGATCAGATTAACACATTTGGAGTTATGGCCCCTGATTTAACAATAACTATGTTTACACTCAATAATAATTTTTTCGCTAAATCCTTATCAGACTGAACAGAATATTTGACTTAAATATCTCAGATGAAAGCTATTATGTCATCTGGGGGTGAAAAACTAGGTCAATTGTTAATGCATTCGATCTGATTGTCACGAAATAAATGTTTAAATGTAGCTGTATTGTATTATTGTCTTGATGATATTTGAGACGACCATCTTGGGTAAAAACCTTGTTTAATGCAATACTGGCTGCATTTTCCTCCTGGTTTTCATAAACTTTGTTCAGAATTATTGCCTTTATAAAATCTTGATCGAGACTAAATATAGGTCGTAAAGAAATATAAGCCTCTATATTATTTTTCAAGTATGATCAAAAACTTTATGAACACACCGTAACCAATAGCAATGTAGCAAAAATGTGACAAAACAGCACTCCCCTTATTAATCTGTATAAATGTCCCTGTATTACTAATAGCTGACAGACAACAACTACATGGTATAATTTTATTTCTACTCCATTTAAACTGACAAAAAAGATGTTCTTCTTGATACCCCATGGATATTCAAGTTATTAATTATTTTACATTTGATAGCTGGCGTAAGTCATCAAAATCGGGGACAAAACAGGGGCCCCAGCAGAAGTCAAAATAGAGGACCAACACAGGCTCCCCCACGAGGACCTCCCAGAGGTAGTGGGGGTCCACCAGGAGGCGACCCATTTGCGGCTCTTCTGGCAGGTATGGGAGGAGGACCAGGCTCGTCAAGGGGCGGGAATGATCCATTTGCAGCTCTCATGGCTGGTATTGGAGGCGGTTCGGGTCAATCCCTAGGTGGGCAAAGTGGTGGAAATGGTGCACTCGCAGCACTGATGAGCGGAATGGGAGGATCGAACCCTGGTACAGTATTCACTGTCTGAAATTTAGTATCGTCAAAGTGATATTACCCTTCAAAGTGACATTTATAATTTTAAGATAATCTCTGATGACTCGGATGGTTATTCGTACAACAAATGAACATCGCCAAAGTTGTAATCAAAGTATATTTGTAATATAACTTTAATACGTAATCGTTATGATACCTTGAAGTAAGTATTTCTGTTATCTTTCAATGTTATTCTGTTCCTTGCTCCACAAAGGCTACGAAACTTTTCTCCTTGTTAATTTTCACACTACAGTTGAAACATGTTTATATTCACAGGTGGTGTTGGCGCACCTGGCGACGCTCTTAGCATGTCGTTAGGAAGGAACGTCGACATGACTAACTACTTTAATGCTCATGGACTGCCCAGTGGTGGTACACAAGCAGCTCTCGCTGGCTTACAAAATATAAACTACCTAAAATTACAGCAGCTTGACAGGCAGGGTGTGATTGATATCGGGGATCTGTCGCCTGCAGGACTACTGGCTGCTAACGCACACTTCGCAGGATAAACCCCCTTTGTGATAACTCTCGAGTAGAAAAAACGTCAATAAACTGATCATATTGTTGTATTGAAATCAAACCTGACAGACACGCACGCACGCTGCAGTATTTAGAACAGATGTACTGTATTTGAATCGCGAGCCTCGTGCTGATTTTACTGTAAAAAACTATTTATAATTAATTACTTTCATCAATGAAAACAATGAAGTGTTATTCAGTTTATGTAGATAGAAAATTAAATAGTGATTAAAAGATGCTTAACTGATACGTAAAAGGGCTTGATTCCTTGACGCCAACAAGTAACAAAGTCGTCTATCATTTATATGCGAGACAACACTCTTACAAACGTGTTACTATTAGTATAATGGAAGCAAATGAAAAAATATGCGGCAAGAATCTAGTTGTATCATCCGATAAAGATGCAAATTGAGAAAAATATCACACTGTGTGGCATCAGACAGACCGTTTAATTGTGAGCTTCGACCAATAAAATCCATTTCCTGTAATACTCATAAATTAGGTAAAACATGTGTTTCTTCAAATTGAAAAAGAAATGTTCTTTGGTGAACCGTCTGGCTTCTATTTGCATATTACATGTATATTTTACAACTTCCGCATTGAATAAATTACCTAAACGTTCTAATCTATCACTTCATCCATTAAAAACAAAAAATGGCTCATAAATAGACGTTGATTAATAAAATAAGCAATTTAGCACATGAAATATATCTTACGAGTGCGAAATTTATGATTTATGTGGTTTAAATGACAATTTTTGTCAATAAATTATATACTGCTTGCATTGTAACGTTTTATCTTGTCATGAAGGAGTCTGTGTGCATGGACGTTTATCAAATGATTTTACATAATTATTCTGTCACAATTTTGTTTTTTGGTTTCCTTCGAAAAAGTAACGACCAATTTAAGATAGTTACTTGGTATTTTAACAAGAGTTAGGTGTGTACGATGTACGTTCTAAGCAAAACAATAAAAAAGGTCACAGCTTTCTTACATTTGTCACGGCGAGGATTTCGGTAAACCCGTGAGTCAAACTACTTTACTAATGCATACCTGCACGCGTTCTACAGTGAAAAGGTTTCAGTTTCTGTTAGTGCATCCTTCAATGGGTACATGATTACAGCTTAATACATGTATATATAAACAGTCACTCGGCTAGACTGAGGCTTAACCAAATGGTGAAGTAATGTAACAAGCTACAAAACTTTTTCAAGCATAATTTATTAATTTAACTTGAAGAAGAAAATAGTTTCCATCCAGTGAAGAACAAGAGAATACCAGCAAAGCATACAAGTTCGCATAAATAGAAATAAATTTATTTAAAGACTTCATTTTTAACATCTACAAGTTTGTTACCATTAAATTTCTTCTTTCGATTTGAAATGCAGAAAAAATGGGTTTACAATAAGCAACCACTCGTCAAATCATTTTTCTATCAACCAATTTCTAAAAAGTCTGTCTTATAAGTAGGTGTAAGTAACAGTTTAAGTATATCAATTGATATGCCAACAGTGTGGGTTAAGGATTTAAGTCTTGAAGCTAATCGTTGAGCGTCATCCACTATCTACATGTCGACGATTCAGTGATGCACTGTTTTATGCTGTTGTCCCATACCAGGTTAGAAGTGCACGTTAATTCTGTAAGAACATTTCTGGAACAGTTGATGAACTTTTTGCACGAGACACAATGTTGGTAGTCACCGTCCGGTATTCCGTGGCAGGACAAATTGCCAAGTCCGCCAATACAACCTTAAACAGAGTTTATTGCCATTACTATATTAATGATACACAAATTAATTAAGAAATAATAAATGTGTCCCTGTATTTTATCGTTTAATAAAATACAGCCAGGAATTCGGATGCGTAGTAATTAAATCACGAATGCGAACGACTGACTGTATTTTATTCAACGAAAAAAATACAGAGATGCATTTATTATTTCGATTCTAACACGAAGTTGTCTTTGAAAATACAACGAACTATGTTTGACGCGTAGCAACATTCCAAAGTAACTTACAAGCACGGAATGCGATTGGACGCGTGCGACATTTACCCCACGTTTTGCCCGTTTAAACGTGATCTGTATTTTATCGTAAAATAATGTATAGCTTCTTTCGCTGTATATCTATAGACGAAAAGTTGCGGATCGTGTTAGAATGATACACACAAATAATACCTTCGTATTTACTTAAATATTTAACAATCATATGCTCTGTCTCTAGTAACAAACCGGTATATATGTCAGCTATGAATTAAAAATTAAACAAGCTATATTCTATTTCTGTATCATGAAAATGTGGAAGTAGCAAACCTTTGACTGCCGAAGATCTTCTGTTGGATGATATTGTAAAATGTGAAGCTGAAAAGTATAAGAAGTTTCTTGTTACTTGGATAAAAGATAAGCACTGAAAAACAAAACATGCAAGTCTCATGGTCACTGTAAGAAATCAGCACTCTATCTTGAAATGACAGCATAAATATGAATGAAAACTGAGTTACTCACATGGCGACGCTCGTGTATCAGCAACTGGTGGCAACTCTGTAGGTATCTGGTAAAGCCCTGTGGACATACCTGAATCATAGACAAAAATAAACAGTTTATTTAGTGTCCGTCTTTGAACAGCATTCATCTATAGAAAGTGATGTAGGTGTAATCGTGTAGGAACTCTTATTTCGACAGCGGTGATCTTGACTGTCTGTGACTTTTTTCTATATATTTCGTTGTGCATACTTTCTCCAATTGCCTTTATATATAATATACTAGCAGCTTATTCTTTTCCCTCAGCAATCAGTCATCTATATTGGGTCTCAAAAGATGAACACCACTAACATTGTAGCAAAATAATTATTTGTCAGGTGTTTGGGCATTTTTTCAATGAAAAGACCCGTGACTGTGACGCGTTGCTTAAATATAACAAGATGGCCTCTATGTCGCTCACCGGACTACCATTGTTTATCATAAAAAATCATCATTTCTGACCTGGGAATTCTGGTTTGACCAATCTTTATAGAGGTCCACTACACAATGCTATATTCAAAATATCTAAGCTCTGGGCCTAGTGGACAAATTCTAGACAAGAATTTTTTATGCTTTCCATATATAAGCCTATGTAAAATCAAGTGACCCCGGGTTGGCTTATTTTTGACCCTTGGTCATGATTTGAACAATCGTGGTAGAGGTCTATTAAACAATGCTACGTGCCAAATATCTAAGCCCTAAGCATTGTGGTTTCAGAGAAGAAAATTAAATTTTTAAAGTGTTTCCTATATAAATCCAAACAGCTAAGCTCTGGTTCATCTCTTTCTTGAGAATGAATATTTGTTTATCGTTTCCGTTGCCATGGCAACCATAATTCTGTATGGAATGTAATTCTTTGAACAACCTTGATAGAGCTTCATGCAAGGAACATCCCGGCAGAGTTTCATCAACATTTGGCTAGTGGTTTCAGAGGAGATGTCGTTTGAAGGAACTAGTGAACGTACGACGGATGTCTGACTGCAAGTGATCCTAATAGCCCACTCTGGCCTAGTGAGCTGATACAATGTAATGCCATATCAAACTTGTTACAGAATGTAGAAAACATGATAATCTGATAGCGTATATATAAAAAATGCTTAAACATACCTGTAGGGATTGTGCAACCATGAACATCAAACTTCAAAGTTATCCAATTATGCCATTCGTGTGGAATGATTTGAACAAACCTGGCTAATACCGGACATTCAAGTTCGTTACTGACGATACCATATGGATCAGTATTACCGCTAAATATCTGAAAGATTATTATAACATAATATGATAGACTGCACACAGACAAACAAGCACAACGTTTCTGAGATTACAACAGAGTTGTGCTGTTGATAAACTCAAATCTTTTTTTATTCTCTACTTTATACAGAAGACGCGGGAATCACAACAATCGACATTCCGTGTGCGTGCATGGGATATTGTTTCAGCCTTTGAAAGTATTGTTTTAATTTTATTGTGTGACATGGAGAGGAACTTCCTCACCTTATCAGTACCTCCTTCCTTCACAGCAGACCACGTGTTTCCATCCAAGCTGTGCTGTACTCTATATTTAGTAACGTATTCCTTACATGATTTGATGGTACTGGAGGAACCACACCCAGCTGTCCGGATACTCTGTATAAAACTAGCTCTTCCCAGGTCAACCTGGAAGAATTAACTGAACAGGTGTTCCATTTTTTGATACCCCTAAATGTAAAGCTATTTTATTAAACAGAATTACCTTTCATAAATGTTACGTTCGAGTGTTGCAGTTGGCGAGCGTTCAACGGTAGATACAATGAAAGGGAGATAATTGCAGTATTACTGGAGGTATTTGCCTGTGGTAGTTTTTTCAGTATCATTATGTCCTAGTTTTACGAAAGCTGTGCAATGATTTATATTTTAATTAAGGCATTTTATGACAGTTCAGTAACTAAATCACGAAAACAAGTTCACTTTACAGGAGTCAGTTTTTTAACAAGCTTTTCTTGATCAAGTTTAGGCTGTACCTGTACAAACTGGTCTCTGTCAAGGGTTTCCGTTCTCCATGCTGTTATTTCATCTGTATCAAGTACAGTTCCCATGCGTGCACGTGCTGGATAAAGATCATCTCGTGGACTAACCGGAAACTGGATATTCGAGGAGCTGAAAGCACTATCTGGTATATGTCCAAGATCTCCATTGAATAAACTGTTTCTGCAGAGAGGTTCTGCAATGATGAATTCATCTATGTCATGTGAGATATCAACAAACTCGTCAGTAAATCTTATACATACACTGAGTGACATATAACGGACTAATGCCGAGTTGCACACTGGCTAGTCGTCTACTATAAAGCTCACAGAAAAAAGTTCATTGTGACTTTTACTCAATGAAAATTACACACGATGAGTAGTACTCATTGATCAATATTAACTATGAGTACAACTCAACAAACAATGCCCGTTGTGAGAACAACTCACTTAACAACACTCACATTGCAAAGTACTCACTGAACAATGCTCGCTGTGAGAACAACTCACCGAACAACACTCACATTGAGAAGTACTCACTGAACAATGCTCGCTTTGAGAACAACTCACCGAACAACACTCATATTGCAAAGTCCTTACTGAACAATGCTCGCTGTGAGAACAACTCACCGAACAACACTCACTTTGCGAAGTACTCTCTGAACAATGTTCGTTGTGAGAACAACTCACCGAACAACACTCACTTTGCGAAGTACTTACTGAACAATGTTCGCTGTGAGAATAACTCACCGCACATCACTCATATTGCAAAGTACTTACTGAACACTGCTCGCTGTGAGAACAACTCACCGAACAACACTCATTTTGCGAAGTACTCTCTTAACAATGTTCGCTTTGAGAATAACTCAGCGAACAATGCTCGTTTTGGGAACAACACACTGAACAATGTTCACTTTGCAAGGTACTCACCGAACAATGCTCACTGTGGGTACAACTCACCGAACAATGCTCATATTGCGAAGTACTCACTGAACAATCCAATCACCAAACAGTACAACTCATTGAACAGTGCTCACTGAACAATACTTAAAGACAATTAAAATGTCCTTCATAAGTGACCCCCCCCAAACCGCAGGTGGTCAAATATCTTAATCGTTTTATTGCCCCTTATCAGTTTTAATCCTCTCTGATTAGGTCCAGCAGCGTGTCAGTAGACTTGATATGTAGTACAATAGTAGAACCATAAATTTTATTGATTTGTACAGATAATTGATTTATAACTTATTTCCTGTTGTTTATATAAACTGTTTTATATAATAATGACTTTTACTTTTTATTGCAGGATATGAAAAATGTTTAAAATAAATGCAGTTAACTGTGATTTTAAAGTTATACTGAGAAAGTTAATATGCTCAAGTAATTAACACCTTCCTGTGGTGTGGCCTGAATGCTTTTTGATGTATAAAGAATCCTTCTATTTATTTCTTTTGCAAATTATAAGTGCAACTGAACACTTCTTCTAACTGTAAAATAAGCTAAAACATCTAATCTTAGTGATAATTGGTTTGTTGTAACAGTAATTGTTGAGTATTTAAAACATTACTCAATCTAACTTGAAATCACAGTTATTTTTCAGTAATCTAAAAGTAAAAAAATAGTTTATGTTTCTGGCTATAAGAAAATAATTTTGATATAATAACTAAGTGTTGTTTTTTTATAATCTAATTTGACTGGGAATTACGTACCTAAAAGATAACTGATAAAATTAATAATAACTCTTATGAAGGTCTTAAAATATTGTATAACTAACATCCCTTTCCTACATTATCTGTACTAATGTGGTTATACAGTAGCTGAATATGATAAACAGAAGCTAGTCTACCAGTGACCAGTCATGTTAATTGACATCTACTGTGAATTCGCATGGCTGACTGGACCCCTGTGGTGAATACCCCACATTCCTGTTCAATTGTCTTTAAATGATGTGAGTAATACTCACTGAACAATGCTCACTGTGAGAAATGCTCACCGGAAAATGTTCAAATGAGTAATACTCACTGATCAAAGCTCACTATTAGTAGCACTCAGTGAAAAATGCTCACTGTGAGTGGTATTAATTGAACAATGCTCAATATGACAGCAGCTCACTGAACAATGATCGCTATGAATATAACTTTATGAAAAATGCTCACTGTGAGTTTTAATTACTTAACAATGCTCACTGAGTATTTTTCACTGAAAAATAAAATGTGTGAGTAGTAGTTACTGAATTATGTTTAGTGTGAGTAATGATCACTTTAAATTGTACTAGCTGAATAATGCTCACATAGAAAAGGCATTGTGAAGTCGGGGATTTCATTAAATTAAATTACATATGAAGCGTTCAATTTTTCTAGAAATATGATTGAGATAGACGTAGCAAAAGTGTCAATTGTTTGTAATGAATGTATATGTTTTATGAATAAAATCTTAACAGAACACTCTTACATGATTTTTGGCCTGGGGAATGAAAGTCCCCTAGGCCTAAGTTAGCATACCACATTTCAAACACTGCAGACAGTTTAACTGGGCTATGTGCGAATAACAACTGTAAACATGCGCTTTGGGAAAGTAGTGCAAGACAGACCAGATCAATCTTTTGTTTGAATGTCGCATACGATAAGAACATATTACAAATAAAAACAGTACATACAACTTCAAACGATTGCAGAAAGATCTATAGCTAACGGGCTGCATTACACATTTTTTCTGTTTTAAATTAGCTGATTACGGGAGATAATCATATGCATATCACGGAAAAGTACGGAAATTTACGGAAACGTACGGAATTCGATATAAGAGTTTGTAGTTTGATTTTCAAATTTCCGATGTTATTTCATTGACAACTTTCTTACTTACGAACGATTATATATATATTTACCTAAAAATAAATTTCTTTAGAAAAAAAAGATACAATTTACGTACATTCCCGAGAAGGAACTCACGTGATCAAAATCACCCGCCATTTATCGAGGACGCTGCATGTCAAAGCCCAGTGAACGGTTTCACCGATTACAACTACAAGGTAACAAAGAATCATTTTTGTTTTTCCCTGTTATACACAATGTATTGTATTTATATTTCATTGTTGGTATTGCTTTGTTTATTTCTGTTTCTTTTCAAGGTCTTTGATACACAATAATTTTAATCACTTTGATTTTATAAGTCGTGGGTTACTCGTCGACTGAAAAGACAGCGAGGCAAGTTGCTTTCTTTAAAGAAGAAACCTAGCAGAAGAAACCTAACAGAGTCACGACGGCGTAATCTGCTACAAGCGTATACGTAGTCACGTTGCGTTATATAGACTCTTTTAATTTTTTGTATAATTTGACGTTTGGCTATTTTACGAATTTTTCCTAGTGGTTTTCAGCACAGACATTTGTACAGGCACATGTTACTACACTCTACGACTCACTGTAATTGTGCCCACTCTTATGGTGCAACGTTGTCCCATTTTCTGCTCTCCGAAAAGAGCGTAATATGTTATATAATTGCGGCTTCGTAGATCTTTCCGTCCGTCTGCAGGTCAAATTCTGTTATGATATTCCGTTTATATACATGTACGATTTTTTAACCTAACGTACAGTAAGGAAGTATCATAACAGTCGGTTGATCTACTATACAGTTAGGATCACACGAGAATGTTAAAAATAAGATATTTAGTAACATTTAGACTGCATGGATAGCAACCACTTACCAACTGCAGCAATCAGTCTTTGGACACACACAACAACGAATACGTACACAGAGTATTTCACAATACCTACAACAGAAAATCACATTTGATATTTCGTATGTCTACATATTGTTTAACTTGCTATTATTTGAATAATAAGATTGATGCATAACCATTCAGTATAAAAATTTAATTATACACGTCATGAATATCAAATAATTTAAATTAACGCTTTACATTTATATCTGTGAATAGCGTCTAAAAGAGAGGGGGCTAAAAGCTGATACATATAATGGGAATTCCTTAATTTTTTGCAAAAGCCGGACGCTATTAGGCTTTGAATTTTCCGTAGATCAGAGAATCTAAACAAGAAACTTAACATTTTCATTTTGAACTAATTAGACTGCTACTTCAATACCAAATTTTCCGAAAGAGATAAAATTGAAATAAGGTTAAATTAATTAAGTAAATATTTCATGATAAAACGTTCGACGGCTACCAGGGTATTTTATTAAGTTTGTTTTTCCACTTTAATATACCGTCCGCTTCTTGTGCGGGACACCGGGGGCTCGATCCCTGTCCGCGTCCGACATACCATAGCGTGAAAATTAGTACAGACAGCTTCCTTGCTTGGCGCTCAACTTTTAAAAGGGTAGATCAGGAAGATAAGGAGAAGCAAAATGTAAGTACTTGTAACTGGATACCGTTTGTCGCAAAAATAACTTTGTAGCTAATGTTGTCTGTTGTTTCTCTGCGACGTTTTTAAGGTTTCTTCGTTTTTAATTAGTATATACATTTATACAAGGGATCTTGCTACCGAGATAAAAAATGAATGTCAGAAATAATGGATTACCTCTCATAGTCTCCCTGTATGAATTTTATTCACAAAAACCATCCGCTCATAGGTTACTTTCAAAAATACTTATCGCAAATCCGTTTCTAATTCTACCCCAAGCCAACGTTTATCAGCATTAACACCTATCTGACAGGTTTTCTTTGCTTTGTGGGCATTAAAATATCCGTTCCATTAACAGCAACCGTAATCTTTATCAAAATAATACGCATTAAAGTAAATAATATGGCAACGGAATCCAACATAAATATTTGATGCACCGTCTCCGGAACTGAGGATAGATTTATTTCCAGTGACATTCGTGTAGCGCCCCGTATTTAGAATAATATGGGTGCGAAAGATATCTTGCTGTGACAAATTTACAAATTAATGTTACTGATAAAAAGTTCACCTATGGTAGGGTAGAAAGACGGAAGTTTTTAAAAGTGCAAAATAGGTAGGCTAAAGGAGTATATATTGTTTACTTTAGCTTTGAGATACGGACCCAATAGAAATTAGGCGCAGCACATGGTCAAGATATTTTAAAACTGGTATCAGATCCTGACGTCGCGTGTTTCCATTCAGTTACTAGCATCATACGAGTACTCTGTGTGTCCACTTAAAATGAAATCTATTGTTGCTCATTTCTGCTTCTTTTATCGGGGTTCTTTCGCTACCGCCTAAACAATTTCAGTTCTTTTGCCGCTGTTTCGTTGTGCTGCACCTGTTGCAATTGAAGTGACTAATGTAACGCAACAAAACAAAAACGCGACCCTTACAACGAAAACGACGCCCTTAAAACTCAATTTACTACTCGGCCATTCTCAAATCATTGGCATGAATAATTTCGTGTGAAAACATGAAATGAGACCCGTAAATGCACCAAATGTGTATAGCACAACAAGTACAGAATGTCGTTTTGACATTTAGTTGGTCCCACACATCGGAAACAACAAATTGTTTTCTACAGGCAGTACGTTGTGTCAACAAAATAGATGTAGTGGGAAAATCGACGTCCGATATAAGCAAATTGCACCTAAATGTTCCGGGTGTGGCTATAGGGAGACAGTGTGACACAAAGGAACAACGAAATACTTGACAATGTCGCACGCGTTTAACAGATGTGTAAATATAATAAACTATTCAGGGCAAACTGCACTGTTGAATTAAATTACAATTATATATGATTTATTTCATCATTTGGATGGAACGTAACAAAAAAGTAGCAATAAACTTAACTAAGCAGTCTAACAGCTTCAACAATAATTAATTTACTACAAACAAATCTGCAATATTGTCCGCCTACTTTAATGTTATTTCAACACGGATTCAAAGTTTGTTACAGAGTTTCTTTATCACTGGAATCAGGACCCGGTTGTTTCGAAACTTTGACCAGCCGTCAAGCTTACCGTCGATTAACTTTTGACTGATAAACATAGTGTTGATGGGCAACACTCGTGCAAAATTTTAACTTTTCTTTGAAGAAATTAGTCCTCATTCTGTTGAATGCAACAGCTGTGTAAACAAGTCTCTCAAACTGTATATATAAAACCCTTATATTTAACCGACTGTTAAGTTGGTCGCTGATCAAAGTTTCGAACAACTCGATCCAGAATTCATTTCACAAGGTGTTCACTTTATATTGGGCAAATGCGTCAACACTTCTTAGCTAAAACCTAGAATTGGCTCAATGTTTGTTCAGTGACATAAGTGATAGTTCTAAAAGGTTTTAGATTTCTCGACACGGTCTAGTAGTACATGTATCATGTCTCCAAAGTCTGGCCTATCCCCTTCAACCTGTTACAGAGCACTTCCTTTTTGCTGTTGAGACTGTCTTCTATTGACCTAGCACCGTAACTCAGGTCATCTAGTCTCTGCTGACACATAGTTTCATATTCTCCACATTGTCTGAAACATACAAAGCCAAATGATGCCGAATGAAAAAAGATCAATAATTCATAATGATTAGACAATAAGTAGAGTCCAATTTCATCTCATTTTATGTATGCGAACACGGTAGTTCCTTAGTTCATGAGCAATATTTTGTTCTAACAATACCTGAATATCTTGCTCCAGTTTTCAAACATACTGGAAGAGTCCTGTTCAAAACCTGAAATCAAAGATATAATAATTGATTTCTGAAAATTTCCTAAACTGAAAGCATGTACTAATTTCGTTTAATTAACTGACAGTTAATCGTATTTTAATAGAGCAGTCATCAGAAAGTTACAAATATGAACACATCGGAAGAGGAGATTCACCATTTTTACTGATCACGGACGATAACTCACCTCTGAAAAGTGACTGTAGTAAACTTTCTGAACCTTTCTTGAGTTGCTGCCCCTTCTCCGTTAGGCAGATTGTCTGTACCATCATATCTTACTGACTGACCAACATCCTCGCCATGTTGTCCAAGGGTCTCCCTTGCCTGCAACGACGTATTGCCGGGTAAATTCCCCACTCCTAGCCCACGTGATAATCTATCTACCTTATTCGGAGTAACTGGAAACGTTGTCTCGCTCTGGAATGACTGATTATCCCCAGCATTGTTGAAGAATTTACTATTTGTCCCTTGTGTAAACTGTTCGGAGCTTAAACCTTTGTCATGAATCAAGTGGTCTCCTTTTTGCGCACAACCAGGATTATCTCCCCCTGAAACTGGTGCAAAGTATACAGACACTGATTCAGCTCCTGTCAGACTAAAGTTGCCTCCGAAAGTTGAAGCACAGTCCATCCCTGCAACCAATAATATCTACATGCATTCAATTATTTAAGCTAAGAAACCGAGTCTTAAGCTGACAAGAAATACGATATGGTTTGTGCTATACTTCTAAAATGAAGAAACTTTACAACAGATATACGATGGTCTGGTACAACATCGTGACAAATTAGTTTTCAAATCTAGTTGGAGTCAATGATACATAAATACTGTTTGTGTTTGTACAGCTGGACATTACCGTGACACAAAAATAGCGAAATTCACAGCACCATATTTTTGTAAGTGGGGCATAATTACTATACACTACCTTTTATATTTCCGTGATTTATAACCTCTACGTACTGGTGAGAAGACTTTGGAATATCTGGAGTTGTGGGGCAAACAAAGCCGTCCTCCTGAAAATAAAACAAATGCTCGATAGCTATCGCGCAATCTAACGATGTCATTATTAAAGATCAACAATAAAACGTACATTGCTTTTAAAATACAAATAAACGATGATTTTATTATATTTCCTAGATATTGACGTAGTATTCCCAGAAATTCATGAGAATGTTTCCTTATATTTTGATGTGGAATAAAAGTTGAAATAAAATAAAGTACATGTTACTTGTACATTTATTGCCATACGTTTCAGAAGTTAACAAAATGAGTGTGAAATGTGAGTGCTCAGATTTTGTTATTAATAATAAAAGAACATGATAGCTGGTTACCATAGTTAAATATCCGCAGTATCGAAGAAATGTGTTAATTTTTCTAAATTTGCAGTAAATTTACGAATGCTGCCATGGACAACAAAACAAAGTAAAAAATAACTAAACGATAAATATAGGCGACAAAGCAAGAGCCTGACAGATGCAAAAACAATAACGGATTCTTATCCTCTACCTAATCAGAAAATCTTACTTTGCTTACTATATATGGACAATGATTAAATAGAAAAAACATTTATATAAGGAGGATTCAATTAAAATTGCAGACGACACAAAAGCTTCTAAGTCAGTTCACTGTTTCAGCAATCGGGGAACATTGGAAGATCTAAAGTGGAAGACAATCAGGTATTTATGGAAGACAAACATTGTCTTA
This sequence comes from Saxidomus purpurata, assembly GCA_022818135.1. Lineage (NCBI taxonomy): Eukaryota > Metazoa > Mollusca > Bivalvia > Venerida > Veneridae > Saxidomus > Saxidomus purpurata. The sequence goes on from JAFMSR010000013.1 coordinate 45,552,845, forward strand.
GCTAGGATACGATATCCACAAGTAAATAAATACCGTGAACAAGGACGGCTGATAATCACACTGTATCGGGAAAACGCACTGGCTCCAATTTAACGATAATGCTCCAACTAACGTAACGAACCGGCTCCAATAAAAAATGGCTGATTTAGTAAACAAAACCCAAGTCAGTATAACAGATTCGTGTATTTTATATGGTAAATCGCAACTTCTGAAGAAACGAATACTCTTACGGAATGCTCACTCCTTTCCTGCATGGCCGTAGCTAGTCGGCTGTTTCAGACATCGATGCGTGTGAAAGTAATGCAAGTTGAATGCAGAGGATTCAACGGTAAAAAGTGCAAAACACACCCAAAATGCATGGATTTTGCTCAAAATTATCGAAGTTAAGGTGTTTAACATAAATAATTAAAAGAAATGCACTGGCATGTAACTATGGGTTAAATGTCGTAAGCATGTACCAACACTTTACCGATCTGCTATTTTTATAGGCAAAACTTACCCATTTAAAAATACAACGATTCAGGCTCCAATTGACGATACAACGAAAATGTTCCAATTCGTGTTTCACGGATCATTTTCACAGACGTTTTTTAACAATTACAAACATAAGTGAATCTCTTATCGAACAAAATGTTGAAGTTTATGTCACCTTGTACCCACTCTCTTTAAAAAAATAGTTTAAAGGAGAACATCGCTCATCCAGGGCTTGCGAGTTCGAGCCCCACTGGGGTCACGACCGTACCTCCTCATATGACACCAGTACTTTTTTTCCATGAAGTAGACTTGAGTGTGACTCCAAGCTTCACGCTTTCTATACAATCGAGCCAAAATAAATAAGTATAAACTAACATTTAAGTATTCAAAATACTTCCTAAAATAACAGGTTTCATGGATACCGTATACCGCTCTGCTCGGTTTGTTAGTGATAAACTGAAAAACATTTACGTATTGTCTACCTTGACTATGTCGCTGTAGAGCTACAGAATTTAGGCATATAAATAAATCACCGTAATTGTTTTCTTCACTTCTACCTCGACTAATTGGGCAAATATTCTACTTTTGAATGGTTTTATGCGTGTTTTAATAATGGCTTAAAGTCTACAGTACTATTTCAGTAGATATCAAGTGCCAGTACCTTTGCTATTTTGTATTTGACCAGAATAAACTCAACACGAACTGGCTGGGTGAGAATTCCAGAAAGTTTATCGCAATAAGCACACTTAGGCAAAAAAGCTCAGATAGATTATATTGAGGTCGTGTACAAGTTCACAGAAAGATGATAAAGCATAAATAGTGAATGCAAAATTATAAATTTTTACAACCGTCGCTTTCCAAATTTTCATTAGATGACAATTTCGATTTTAGTCTAAGCTGCATGTGATTATTGATAGCGGTCAAAACGCTAGGTCAAATAAAACCTTAAAGCTGTTCGCTCTCAGATTTTCGTAAAAGAATAATTTCTTCAAACTGTATGTAAATAACGTATTTTAGAACATATGGTGATATAAAAAGGTCCAGTATAAACTCATGTTACGTACATCTCTAAATTTTGAAAAATACGCTTAGCCTACCAAATTCAAAAGCGTTGCAAACACTTTTGAAATTTCAATATAACATATAGTGTAGCGGTGCCGTGTAACCGACGGTTATCAATTAACACCTTTGATAACGACAGAGAAGGCCACGTGCTGTTTGGCAGGTAGCGACAAATTAGCTCCGCCTTTTTTCATATATTAACCAACAGACGACAATCGATTCTTGAATGACGGCGAAATTGCCGAGACTTGTAACGACGCTCCGCCTACTTTCGAATGTTATCAAATAGACGACAATCGGTTTTTGATTGACACAGCGAAATTGCCGAGACATGTGACAAAATTTTAGAAGGTATTTATTGTGGTCAAAATAGTGGAAATTTGTTTTTGATTCGGCCCGAAAATCGGATAAAAAGGGCCCTGTAATTCTACATAAATCTAACGATCTTATTACGATATATTTATCGCCGACGTTCGCGACGGGAATTGCCTTGGTATAAACAAAACAAATGTTTTAAATGAATGCATAATAGTTTTCTTTGTTAAATTCAATGAAAACTTTGATTTATTCGAGAAGTTTGTTTTGGTTTCGGGCTTAATTTATTATTAAGTATTGAGCTATTGTTCTTCTATCCGACTGCGAAAAACGGCCGAGAATTTAACAAAGAAAACTATTATGCATTCATTTAAAACATTTGTTTTGTTTATACCAAGGCAATTCCCGTCGCGAACGTCGGCGATAATTATTATTAATGTTGTCCCAATATCCAGGGTTATTCACTGTTCTTCGACACAATTGTGCAAAACTGCGGAGAATTCAACAATAAAATCAATGCAAGCTTTTCTCATCATATATTGATAAATCATCGGCAATTACCACTGGTAACAAGGGCGGTACCGCGACGTTGATTGGCGATTATGCAAGCATTAGTTATTTTGACAGCTTTGTGTCTCTATAGGCATTTCCGGACGTCCAGTATGTGTCTGGGGTCTCAAATTTCGGCTAACGGAATTACCGAATCGCCGCGGAAGAAGGATGAGCCTCCCCCGCCCCCCACCCCCGGAAAATTCTTCTCGGATTTACGTCGATCTCAAAAATGACCCCGGCGGCCACAAAAAAAGCGGAAATCCGCGTTTCCGCGGAATATTCTCACCCCTGCGGCGACCTTTTCAATCGATTTCTGCGAATTCCTACCTAGATTTTTGCTTTCTTTAATTCTAGCCTTTAGTTTTATACTGATGAATAAGAATGTCAATGGTTTTGCGAGAGCGAGCAGCTTTAAACACTGTTTCCATGAATCCTGCCATTTTGGAAAGTATATTGAATATTTAAAAGTTCTGAGTTGAATTTTCAATTTTTCACTAAGAAAACACATAAATTTGTCCGATAAGAGTTACTTTTATATTTGTAATTGTTCATAAACGTCTTTGAAAATGATCCGTGAAACACGAATTGGAACATTTTCGTTGTATCGTCAATTGGAGCCTGAATCGTTGTATTTTTAAATGGGTAAGTTTTGCCTATAAAAATAGCAGATCGGTAAAGTGTTGGTACATGCTTACGACATTTGACCCAAAGTTACATGCCAATGCAAATCTTTTATGCTAAACACCTTAACTTCGATAATTTTGAGCAAAATCCATGCATTTTGGGTGTGTTTTGCACTTTTACCGTTGAATCCTCTGCATTCAACTTGCATTACTTTCACACGCATCGATGTCTGAAACAGCCGACTAGCTACGGCCATGCAGGAAAGGAGTGAGCATTCCGTAAGAGTATTATCTGTTATACTGACTTGGGTTTTGTTTACTAAATCAGCCATTTTTTATTGGAGCCGGTTCGTTACGTTAGTTGGAGCATTATAGTTAAATTGGAGCCAGTGCGTTTTGCCGACACAGTGTGATAATTGAAACGATGGAGCGTTTGTAAATCGTCAGATATCTCCATGAACGTTTCAAGCTCATGCGACTTTGCTAGTGTTAAAAGAACTGTGTGCAGTGGCAACATGATGTTAACATAGTTGAATTTGATTTATTTTTATAAGATTTATAACTTAAAAGAACAAAAATGCAAATGATCATATTGGAAACAAATTTTCTGGTCTACCAGCGAAAGCCTATTTTGTTGTGGTAAACACTGTATTAATGTTTTATACGTACAGTATAGTAGGCTACTCTCGAGAGTATGACTGTTTCGTAAATTCTGATTTTTAAAATAGTTTAAATATTGTAGCCTAAAGTAGTGTTTATTAGAAATGGCTTCTTCTTGAAAACTGGGTGAATATTGTCAAATGCCCAATGTACTTACATCAAGTTTTCTTTTACGAGGCCTGTGTAAGACTTCGGCGTTTGCTTCAATGAAATCATCTTCTCGATTGTCCATTAGGCCTAATGAGTCTACCTGTTAATAAGTGAAAAAACTGTACTGTAGGCTATGTCTTGCCTAATTATATTGTATCGATCTATAATGTGCTGTAGGCCTATTTAGTTTTGCGTGCCAAGTTAAGGAGAGAGCTGCCGAAAAATTCCCCTTGTTTTTACTAGGTCTATATAATCAAGACTATATCCAGATCTATGTCTGCGCACGACGGTCGTTGGTGACGCTTTAAAATTTTGAGCCGGGTACCAGAACCATTTACGTCATGTGACCCATACTGTATATCATTGTTTATTTTCACTGACGCTTGGGTTCAGTAACGCGATTCTAGACCAAAAGTGTTGATCTAGATCTTGATCTTTTCTAGGCCTTATCGTCTTTTGTGACAGTTGATAATAAACTTATGGTCCAGAAACGCTCTGTGACATGACCGAAATGTCCGCCCCTGTACCGGTCCGATGTAGCGTCATTCGAACAGCAGCAATACTGTATGTTGTTTTGGTGTGTGTATGTAGATTTGCATTCAAATATAATTATATTCCTGCATAATGACTAATGTTTGAAACTGATACCTGTCTCATTCAATCAGTCTGTGTTTGTTTACTATTTTAATCTTTGCAGACGGCTGGAAGTAGCATTTTCATGTCTTCTTTACCGAAGAGTATCAAAGTACCGACAGCACCGTATAATTTGAATCTGATTTCTATCTATCTGATAAAAGACAATTATTTTGTAATTGCTTCAGTTTTCTTTCTACACGTGTGTGAACTTGAAATATAATTTTATGTCGTATGTCCTAAATCATACTATAAAAAGAGGCACTCCCTACTTGTAGCAGATTATATTCCCGAAACATAGATAACTAGATCTCAATAATGTATTCATTGAACTTAAAATGATGAATAAATACAATTTTAAAGAACAACATTAATCGAAAATATTTCGTTTCATCACAAATAATCAACATAGAGCTATCTATCCATTAATTGTACAAAATCACTTTACAAAGAACACTGAACGTTTTACGGTCCTGCAACATGTTTTAATAATTAGGCCCGCTTGAAATGTATAACATGAGCTTTCGGGTAAGTAACTATTTTTGAAAATAGTCTATTATTTATGCTTTTGGAGTTATTCAATTTGACATCAGTTTTAGGAAGTGTTTTTTTAAAGGAATATGGCTTAAACAACTTGGTCAGATATCGAAACCTGCAGTCTCCAAATAAATGTTGCCTGTAAAGAAAGTTGTCTAGATAAAGCTGGTAATTTCAAAGTAGAAAAGCATACTGTCACTGCATGCGATGTACCCTACACATTTTCTATAGGGGAAGTAACTCGATCCTGATTGGGCCTACCGCTGTATTCCTCCATGTCACGTTGGGGCACACTGAAACATGTTCAGATAAATTATTTTATACATCGGGGTAATGGTTTAAAGGTGGTCAAACACATTTAAGCAACATTTGATGACAATTTTTACTGTTTGTATATTCTGTAAGAGATTTATTTTAGGAACAAAAAGACCCATTACATAGAGTGAGATCCCTATTAGATATTTACATTTTTATCAACTTTTATTAAATTTTGTTATTACCCCCCCCCCCCTTTAATATCAAAGTATTTAAAAAGTTGAGTATTTCTTTTTATTTCAATAAAATTTCTACTTGTACATTTGCATTGGATAGATATACAAATATTTTAACATTCTGAACCAAAAGGCAAGTTTTAAAACTACGTGTAGCTTCTTAATTCATTTATTTCCAATCGATCTTGGCTGCGCAACCAAGATATGTAAGGGGAGGTAATAATAATGTTTCAAACTTGCATTTCTAATGAATTCCATCTAAAATATATAATTGTTAATGCAAGTATTTTACAAATATAATACAATAGGTCTTATATTTATATCTTTCCTTAGGCAAAGTATGTGTATCAAATTTGTACTTATGATAAAATAACTATATCTTGGTTGGGCAAACCAGGATAGGGAAATCAAATTTTAAAAATACCTCCAGTGAAAATCTTACTTGAATTAAGCGCTAAGTGAACATAAATGAGTGTAAATGATCAGATATTAAAGTATCAAACAAATATGTTACATGGCCAAAATGTGATTATCCACCTTTAATGGAAACGCATTTAACTTCAGTGCTAAAATATATTTAAAATCAAATTTCAGTGTTGTATCTTGGCTTACTCAGACAACAGTAAAAATCGTAAAACAGTTTCAAGTAATTCTCTTTAAAACGTTTGCAGTTATGCTCTGGACAAGAAAAATCAATAAAGGGAGAAAATAGAAGAATAAGGCAATATAATCCGAGACACTTTAAAAACCCAACAGTCAAGTTTTAAGCAAAGTTCTTGTCAATCTATTTGAATGAAAATGGGCAGCATTTCAAAACACAACAAGTTGTTCCACAACTGATTCAAGACTATTCAAGACTGCCCAATTTCATTCAAATAGATTAACAAGAACTTTGCTAAGAACTTGACGGTTGGGTGTTTAAAGTGTCTCGGGTTATATTGCCTTGTTCTTGTCGTCAACCCAGTTCAATGCAGATATGCGTTAATGACGATATGTCAGCGGACAAATGACCATAAAAAAGTCATTTCGTATATTAAAGACAAAACAAACTTTTCATAATCAAATATAAAAACTACTCTTTTTTGCTTTAAACACTAGTTTAACCCTATTTCGTGTTTGATGATTCGGGGTGGTCGTTATCTCCTAAGATGTAAAAAGTTTTCAATGAAACTTATGGCATCCAATGCTTGGGTCTCTTGTTGCTAATTCTTATTTTAATTAACAAACAAGAACTCTGTTTGTTGTACAAAATTCGAAGTGCCCCTCACTGTATGGTTATGACTCTTGAACACTGCGCTTCCCCTGAGTGTCCTCTAATTTTCAGTCGACAAGAGTTCAACAAATAACCTAAGCCCTAAAGGGGCTTTTTAGCCGACTATACTGTATGCAATTCGAAAAAGTGTCATTCGGTACAAGTAACAAAGGGAGATAATTAAAAAAGGCAAGGTAGAGCTATGGTTTTGGGGTACTGCACTTCCCTTCATTTTGGAGTTATGCTCAGGAAAAAGAAGCGGGACGATGGATGGACGAACGGACGGACCAACGTTCTTACGGAGGGCATAAACAATAAGTGTTCAGTTTAATAGATGCTGGTGTTCGCTACTTCGGAGCAACAATGTGTTTTATATTTCGAGGCACAAATTTCATATCAAAAGTCGGGAAGGCATGCAAACAAACCCACACGAGTTTTTGAATCGATCGCACATGTTGGCCTGAATGTGGGTTGAATATAAAGAACGGAACTGTCTGATCTGGTGATAACATAATGTCCTCCATCTCTAAAACTAACCAGGCCGGGGTTGAAACCCTGGATCCACTGCTAAATGAAAGTTTTACAAGCGCATGGCTGATCGGTTAGGGGAGACAACTGTGCGCTACTCACTGCGATAATCAGACAGACAAATATTGTAGAGTAACTCAATGATTTTTGGAAGTAAACTGTTTACTAGTTCCCTCTGCACGGATTGGTGAGACATTGAAATACGTTACTCCAAATACCCCGAGATTTTGACGAATTGGCATCACTTAAACTACTAGTATCTTGGTAGACAGTAACACAATTATAGAGTTTTCCTATGAAATGATATCAAAATTTGATATTGTTCTGAAGAGATTGAAGTGAATCTACAATCATGATGCACTTTAAAAAAATGCAGGTGTTGACCAATCAAAATATGACACTAATTTTACATCAAGCCATGGGACAAATCAGTAGGCAGCAGCTACAAGATACAATTACATGTACTGCAAGCACAGTAGTCACCTGTATGACATAAACTACTGTGCTGTGTGAATTCTTTGTCAACTCTTCTCTTGTCGACAGTGATATACGTATGATCAGTCAATGAAGTTGGAGTGGCAGTAAAAGGGGAGTAAAACGAGTGACAATTGCATACCTTAATCACACAAGTGAGAGTGTCCATCACATACTTTGATCAATCAGTCAAGTAGAAGTGGCAAGTATATACCTTTATTGATCACTCAATCAAGTTGGATAGCCAGTCAAGTGCAAGTTGAAAGCATATACCTTGATCACCGAATTAAGTGCAAGTGGCAAGCATAACGTGAATCTCTCAATCAAGTGGGAGAGGCAAGCACATACCTTGATCACTCAGTCAAAAGGGAGTGGCAAGCATATACCTTGATCAGTCAGTCAAGTGGGAATGGCAAATATACATCTTGACAGGTCAATCAAGTTCAAGTGGCAAGCATATACCTTGATCAGTCAGTCAAGTGGGAGTGGCAAGCATATACCTTGATTATTAAATAAAGTGGGTGTGACCAGCATATACCCTGATCAGTCAGTCAAGTGGGAGTGGCAAGCATATACCTTGATCAATGAATAAAGTGGGAGTGGCAAGCATATACCTTGATCAATGAATAAAGTGGGAGTGGCAAGCATATACCTTGGCAAGTCAGCTAGGTTGGAGACAGACAGGCATATAATAAATATGCTGTATAGACTGGCTAACACAACAAAACACAGAACAACCATTGATGAGTTTAGTTTTATTTTGACTAGTACAGTCTTCATACACGATATACATCAAGCAGCAGAATACATGTGTAAACATTTCTCTGAAAATATACATGGAGCCAGTAACAACCTTTATAACAGAAATCACAAAATACCCTCTAGTTTACCACACCACAATTCAAAGGGTATTAAAACAATATAATGTGCTCATGAAAAATGGTATAAAATTTCAAAATCGGACCAAAATAGATACCAAAAAAAATCCATTGTCTTTTCTTTTTCATATTGACTTCCTAGTACTTAAAAAATGTTTACATATTAAGGTATACTATCTAAAATGAACTGTAGGTTGAATAGCTAAGATAGATGTTGGCAAATACCAATACCCGAAAGCTTGGCTTAATCCAAAATTGGCTGTAGTTTCCAAATGTAGCCTTAATTTAAATTTATTAGTTGTCATAAGTATTTCTCCTGAATATAACAGAATTTAACATATACTGTCACAAAATTATGTATCTGTTGAAAGTGTCATTAAAGTGACATTATGCCCATCTTACTGCACATTTTTGGTGACAGTTTTATAAAAGCGATTTTCAGTTGCTGTGCATTCAAATGTGTTAAACTTATGATAATGCCGCATTAGTATTTGAAGTTGGTGCTTTAGAAATGAAAAAAAATAGACACAAAAAAATAATTCCGAATAGTTCCTTCACAGTGATCTCCCTTGTGTTGTTGTTAGTGTTAGTACAAAAAAGTTCGGCAGTGGAAGGGAAGCAACTCCTGCATGCAGTTTTTTCCTTAAATTGACTCTCCTAGTCAAAATAGGAAAATCAATATTTGGAAAGTTATTATTCCGTACTGGTAGCAGGAAGAGTTTGGCGTATTGTGTTAAAAGCTATTATTTACTCTACCCTTTTTATACACACCTATTTCAGCTGGATTTTTTCCTGAAAAAAATGTGCATAATGTCACTTTAAACAAATTTGTTAAACTTTTATTTATTTTGTAGTATCATCAAAACAAGGGCTTTGCAAATTATTTACCTTTGAAAGCTAAAGTTTCCTTCAATTCTGTAACATATCAAATGTCCAACTGCATTGCTGACATCATCAAATAACATCCCTGACTTTATCCAGATATAAAGGAAAGCTGGTCATTATGTAATTTGTTATAGGCAAGAATATAATACACCTCTGTCAACAGACATACTTCCATCAGACCCCATACAGTCTGAACAAACTATTCCACAGAAATACGAAATCGAAATATTTCTGGTAAAAACCTTTCTGATGGTAATGAGATGTACAAGAAATAGACAAATTATACAGGCACTTTCTCAATAATATTATTATAGGCCACTATTTCATCATGATATGTTCTTATTTTCTGTAAAAAAATTATCACAAATTAAAAATATGTGTAAACATAAATTTACATGTTCAGCAACTACACAGCATAAAACACACAGAGACTGTACATGACGGCAGAATGTTTACATATAACAACTTCCTTTAGGAAAAGACAAGTGTTTAACAGCTGATATGTAGTAACTTACCCAGAATGTAAGAGTTCACTTTAAAATGTGTACAATAAAACAAACCTTTACATAAACAACTCACAACACTGTTGCAAATGTTTTGCACAAACCTTTTGCACTATACTATGCAGATTTAAAATCTAAAATGAATGTATTACAAAAAGAAAATGAACATTTCATTGTAAAAAAAATGCTAAAATATATAAAGGAACAAACATAAACTGAGGGTCTGTGCCAAGTAAATGCTGTTTGAAAGTTTGGCTCAGAGTTAATTAAACAACACCAGACACGTGACAAATCTGACACTCAACAACAAAACTTTTGCAATACATTTAAATAAATGTGAGAATAAGTCCATAAATGACACTTCAGGAAGGTAAATAATGATTCTTTTTCACAACGTACCACACCTTTAACTGGTGAGAAACTAAGAAATGTATGTAGCCAGTATATGATCCTACACATTCAATCTTGTTAACAGTATTTGGAAAAATGTTTTCTTTTTAATCCAAAGTAATCCTTAGCTATGAACACATGCAATTACATGTAGAGAGGAAAACTAGAAGTACTAAAAGGAAATGCTTCTATTTCAATACAAGATAGAGTTACAGAACCTGAACATGTACCTATAAAGTAAATAATCTTGACTTAGTTGCATGCCAAACTGTAAATGGAATTATACTGATGCCAGGGTGCTTAGAACAGCTTTGGCTATGAAGCTGTTACACTTAAAGTAGCACATGGCATGGGTATATAAAACATTTACAACTTTCAAAGTTATCTTTTGGGAGTGTCAATTATTTATGTTGTACTGTCAGATTTATCAACATGTTGGATTTTCACCACAAGGTATTTATCCTCATATCTGCATGTCATACATGCAATTCATATTGCAACAATTAATTTACAAGTTATCATTACAGCAGCCTTAAATTTAAGAACACCCTGCCCCCCCCCCAAGATAAACCAGGACTGAGTTACAAAATGGTACTTAGGACAAATAATTAAAGTTCTCAATCTATATACTTATACATGTATGTTTATCTGACAATGGTAAATGTAAAGATATTTTACAAAATTATCCAAATTTATTTAATGGGAAAAATTAATTAAAATCCATAAGTATGGGATTTGAATTCTCAATATTTTTTCATGTCAACACCTGAAATTTGTGGTACAATTGTAATGAAAATCACATCTGCCATCTTGAAATAATTCCGGCAGCAATAATCAAAATGTGTATACAATTTGTTGTTTTTTACCAGTATGTATAGTTTGCCTCGGAAAACTATCAAACGTTGCCATGCAGAACTGTTTAACTAAACCAATAAATCTATATACTGATGTGAAATAGGACAGGTTTGAATTCTGTATGGTAAATTATGTACTTGCTTTTTCATGAAAAATATTGTACTTCTCAAGTTATGCAGTATTACCATTCCAGTTACAAAGTTAACAACATCTCAAAACATGAGTACCTTCTGCTCATTAAACTGCTTTTCACAAACACAAGTTGGATTTTCAAATTTGTTTACAATCCACATTGTGTGTGTTATATTTGTGTATTTCTTCTTTATATAAGTCAACAGTTAACACAGGTACAGCCTTAAAGCATAAAGTGTGACATGCAAGTACTACAAAGCACGTGACAATCAGAGTTTTAAGCTGACTGTAGTTTCACAGAGTTATTCAAATATAAACTGGACATTTATGACCAGTATTCCCAAGAGCCATATAACATAATCTTCCTCTATGTGAATTAACAAGATATACATGTATACAAAATGTGCAAGCATGCGTAAATAGTGTTTTGTGATAAACGAATACATTATGTACATATGAATGTAGTATAGACAAGAAGTTTGAGAGATACAGCAAAGATACAAATATATACAATACTGAATGGCACTATCAACATAGGAAATCTATCACAACAAGCCTAAGCTATGCATGTATATCTTCAAAGCTAACATTTAAGTGTATCAGGCAAGCTTGTATCTTTTTTTGTTTAGACTTTAATATTCACTACACACCAAAAGCAAATTGTGCATAAACTCTTTTGAAAGCTATGTGTCAGGAAAAGGGTGAAAGTTTTATGGTCAGTAAAAAGTTGCGAGGTAATCTGCAAACCTGCTAAACACCAGTCTTTGCTGTTACAGTATACATAAAATCTTAACCAGAATTACTAGAAAAACTTGTCTTAAAATCCCTCTCGTCTCTACTTTACATACTTGTGTCAGTTTTATATTTCACTGTAAAATTCAAAACTTTATGTAAATAGTTATGACAAAGCAAATCAATTAAATTGACAATTATCCAGTTGTTAACAAGAAGCAGGTAGGTTCTCCATCCAGATTACAAAAGGGAGGATACACAGATCTGGGCCACACTTACATATAATGACACATTCTCTGGCTGAAATTACTGCATTGGTACAAACTTCTTTCAGAACAGTAGGCCATTGTGGCAAAAATAAAAATATGATGATAAAACACTCTTTGAACAAGTCTAAGGGGCAATAACTCCATTTCAAGAACTGGTGCAAAACAATGAAAACACTGCAATTATACCACAATTCTACTGTGGTAACAGAAAAAAAGAGATGAATATCTGTGAATGGTTCTCTGTTTCATAAACAGGCATGATAAAAAAGACTGAAAAAAGTCCCACGACCAATAATGATCAACCTGTAAAACATGTACCAAAATGCTAAAACGTCACAACCCTCTTAAGTATATATATATATATATATTAAATATCTAAAGATTCTTTAAAAAAAGTATAACAAACTATATGAAGGAATGTATTCTAAAATGTTATCTAAATCTGGAATGAAAATTATGCATGTACAAGTTTCATGATATGCTAATTTATTAAGACACTTAAAAACTGCTTTTGCTAGTAAAACTCACTAGATTATAAAAGAAACTTCTGTACATAGCTACAAGTAAATATCTTGCAATATTGAGGATTTCTTATCACTGCAATACTTCTTAGAAAGTATCCCTGTTACTAAGATACCAACACCATAAAATACCAACTATTATCATACTGATTAACCAATTGATGGTACTACAGATTATACAGTAATATTGACTGTCAAGTGATAAAAGATTTAGTCTGTAAAACCAGAGTAATAACCTCATGGGAGGTAACTCTTTACACACACATATATATATATATAAGAAATTGTCATGTTAAATGATCTATGTTTGCTCATAGGTGTGTTACTCTACAGATCACAGTGAGATCGCACATGGTCATTATCTAACAGGTAAGTACCTTAAAAGCCACGTATTCAAGATAGTATTCAAGATAAGCGTACCATGAAAAAGACTGTGGTAAACTGATATATAGCATATATCTTATAATGAAATTTACCATTTGTTTTGATGGTAAGAAATAAACTTTAAATAGCAGTCATTTTGAATCTATGTGATGTTGATAACTGTACATCTTATCACAGAGCTCCCTCCACCTATCAAACTAAGTTAACTTAACTGTTTATAAAGATGTGGAAAGATTTATTAAACTTTGGAAAATGTAAAATTCTGAATAGTTCACTTATTAACTCTTTTCAGTCAAATTATGTGCTTGCAGTCAGTGTAGTTACACAATTACCACAAAGATTTGACACTAGGATACAATGATTCAATGATACATGTACATGCTATTGGCTACATCATGTCTGTTAAATACACACATACATCATATGCTTGGTTATGAAATATTGCAACAATATCTGGAAAATGGAAAATATCTATCTCTCATTACGCTTGTAACACATAAAATATAGGTTATGAAAAAGCTTTAAACAAGTTACCTGTATATTGGACATTAACATACACTATCTAGTCTACCAAAGTCAAGAAAAACATTCCAACACTGCAATGTGAAAACCTCCTGTAACAACCAGTTCCAGTCAATGTATTTTAAAGTGATATAACTGTCCAAAGTGACCATCAAAATTTAAAAAAAAACAATCAGTGATTTATACTCGTAGAATAATTAACATTGCCATAGTTATAACCAAAAAATAATAATCTGTATAACAGTTTCATTCTCATTGAATATAGAGGAAATCTGTAAAAATCTTTTTTGACTATCCTAGTCAAAAATAAAAAATCCACTCTTTCCATTATGTATAATCTTAATTTGTATTTGTCAGTAACAGAAAGAACTGACTTCGTATATGTTTTGAAAGCATTCACTGTGTTTTGAGCATTATTTTTAACTACAAACCAATGTGACCATTTTGAAGGGTAATATAACTAACATCTCTCCTACTGTACATAAATGTCATTTTCTGCACAGGTATTGGAACCCTCATCTAATATCTAAAAGGTTATGTAAAGTTGCATATGTTACCTACAATCCAGTTAAGATTTGAATTCTATCATCAGCAAAATTCTATAAAAATTATTAAAAGTAAAATTAAAAATGTTTGTTACCGTGCGTGGCAAGAAACATTTTTTACTGGGCTAATGATGCACCCAAATCTTAGCATCACTTACTGTATGCCTGGAAATGACTGCTGCGGAAAGTTCCCACAGTACACTTCCGTGTTTTTCCTTGTATCAAAAGTTCATAGAAATCTGCCCAAATGATAATTGATGTAAAGTAAAATATTCAAAGCTAATTTAAATCTAGGAACATGAAGCAAACAGGCAAATGATACAAAATAATGTTGATATGTGTCAAATTGCAAGCAGACAACTGCAACACTTCTGCTAGGATTATCCACTTTCAAATCAGTCTATGAAGTTCTGTTTTTCTGTTCTTTGCAGACTGCTTATTCTCTTTTTCTGTTCTTTGCAGACTAACTGCTTATTCTCTTTTTCCATTCTTTGCAGACTAACTGCTTAATATCAGCTTTATGTTCCAATAAGTACATTTCCTGTTTCTGTTGGAATTATGGGAAACCAGCTCATCTGTAAATAAATATCATCCCATAATGCCAAGCCAAAAAACACTTCCTGTTTATAAACAATGCTGCATATTGACTGCATTTTTTCACAATTCTGTTGTGAGAGTGACTTTTCTTTCAACTTTCTTGTCTTTAGATTGGCTTACATGCCAAGGGGAGAGTTTATCACCATTTACAATGGATTCAGAATGAGTCCGGCTCACTGTTACCGTAGTAACTGCACTTTTGGTCCCCGGCACACTGGATGTTGATACGTTCTTCCTTGTGGCAATGTTGGTAGTTTCCTGCAAATAAAGAGAATACAGGTATACAGCATGATGTATATGTCAATTTACAAGATGGTAATCTCTTGTTGAAATTCATATGCAGTTCTTGATACTTTTCAAAGTAAACTGTACGTTTTAAAAGGTTAAAATGACGTCACTAACTTCAAAGCAGAATTAAAGTATTTATCTCTTTATCATAAGCTAAAAACTGTGAATTATTTCATAAAAAGAACACATTTAGCTCTCTCTCAAATCCAGCCAATGAAAAATTGACTCTTGCTTTACTAGTTTTGATTGTACTCTCAGTGCTACAATACTTCACATTATGAAGAAAATGTGGTAGATACCCATTCCAAACACACAGACAGTCCACAGCCAGAGAACATTATAAATATTATACAGTACAGTGCAAAGCATTACGAATTCTGAAGTGAGAAAACTTCCCTCTCATCATACCAATCTGCCTACAGGCTCTATACAATCCTAATGCAAGACCATCTTAATACGGACTTTACTTTCTTAAAACATTAATCTAAATGTGGTTTAAACATTTTAAAGAAACTTTATAGAGAAACTGGGATCATCTTCAAATACAAAAGTGCAATGGTGACTGTAGAGTGAAAGTACTTAGTGCTGTTACCATGCATGCAATCATAAGTTAACACTCAAAAAAGACAGCAGCCACATTGTGCACTTCAATTCAGATGGTAGTTTAAGCTTTTGTCAGGTATGTTAAGATAAAAATGGACATTCTTCAAGCGTTATTATCACTGTAGTAGCTATTATCAAAGACAATCTCTCTAAAGTGTAAAAGTTTTCCAACAAGATTGACCTTTTAGTTTCAAATACTGTTCTAGTATTCTGCCATGTTTCTTATGCATACAATGTATATTGCTTTCACTGACACTTCTTTTCAACCACAAACTATGTTCAAAATTTAACCTCTGCTCAAAACAATTTTGTCAAGTGTGCTGAACTGCTTGATTTACCGGTACATGCTTTTGAGCTGAGGCATTATTATTACAAGTGACTGATCTCAGATTGTATTTGAAGTTACTGATTAAAGCCAAAATACAATCTTGGAAATTCTGCATATAGTTTCACACAACTGTACACTGCATGCCACTTCAAAATATCAAGTTACTTCAGTGCATTTTATCATACAAATTTGGTCACAGTCTTGTTGCAATAGACTTCTGTGTAGCCTCCCCTTCCTGTCTTATATTTGTGTCTTTCAAAGGTTTATAGCCCTTAGTTGTTGGTTTATATCCAGGGTTCCTCCTCACAAGTTTCATTCCAAACTGATACTGATTCTTCGCATTCTATAGTACAGCATGTATACAGGCATAAATTACAAATACATGTACATCACAGTATTGTGTTATGTTCAGTATATGAAATTTTAAAATATAAATCACAAGCAGGAATGAGTTGAAGAAACTATTCACTTCCACTAAATGGTGCTGCAGGTTAAAGGTCAAGTGCAAAAGTAAATGATCGTGACTGTGTAAGTTGTGTTATTCTCTTCTGAGACATACAGCTCTGTTGCCGTCCTAACATAAACAATGATCAACACCCTTCTATGACCATTTAATGTTGCAAATGAAATACTGTGTTCAATCTGTGACATATAGTGTGATGATAATGAATATCATATCAGTCACAATGTGGGTGATATAGGTCTGCAAGAACATTTTCAGCGGTGCGTACACATAATTTAGCTATTGTTATTACAGTTAGCATAAAATTAAAAGAAAATTTGTTTGTTTTGAGTGGGAATGGAATATATCTAACCTAAAGGTGATACAATTTTCACTAAAATATTAATATTGTATCCCCTTTCATTTAGATTTTTTTTAATATTCACTCAAAACAAACATTATATCCTCTATCTATCTGCCAAGTTGTTCTCATGTAAAATAATTACACACATAAACATAAAGAGAGATATTTAAGACTTGCTTTACCCAATAACAGTAGCAGCCTTCTTTCATAAGTTAACCACACTCTTGTAACCACTAAGTTTCGGCTCTGAACTTTTTTAAAGTTCCTTTACAGTGCCACCACCTCAGCAAAAGTTTAGTAGACTAGACACAGTTACCACTAACAGCTGGTATAGCAGGTAACATTACCACTGACACTCACTGACCATCAGAATGTTAATTGAATCTTGTATCAAAACACATGTAACTAAAAGTCAATTATCATCTAAACAAAAAACCAAAGATAATTAATTAAATAAAAGCTCTCATGACTATTCTAGCAATCTTAAAGGTGAAATAAAAAAACTATAGGCAGTTGTATCAATTTTGCTCAATTACGTACCAAGAGTGCTTAACTGTCACAAAATAAGCCAGTCATGTTTTAGGGAAATACTTAGATAATAAAACATTTTTATTATGTTTATATTGCTACATTTCAACTCCCAATATTTTGTGGGTGTTTATATTATTAAAAGTTTAGCCCAAAAAAACGTTGGAATTGAAATGTAGCAAATATTTAGCAGTTAAAGGGCAATAACTCCAAAGTGACTAAGGGAATTTGGATGATTATTGAACTTGGCTGAGATGTAAAGCAGATAGACATTCACATCAAGGTTAGTGACGACTGGATAGGTTTAGAAAGCAATTACAGGGCAATAACTCTAGAGTGTCTTGGGCAAGATGGCTCTTTATCAAACTTGACCTATATACTATTCAAATAGAAGATTCATAGCAAATTAAGTGAAGATTGGTCATGAATAGTTGAAGTTAGAGTGGACAACGCCCACCTGTGTGCCCTCCGCTGATGATCCCATAATACAGCCTGTCACAATAGGCACATAAAACTCAGTGTCCCATAACTCTATAACATGTCTCTTTTTGGTTTAAAATTATCATAACACTTAAAATGAAGTTTCAGATTATTTCCTTGAGTGATAAAAGAGCTATAGCAATGATAGTATCTTGCAGACACAACTTTAACCAAATATTTCATCAAACAAGAGCCATAATTTCCATTAAAGTCATCAAGAGTTATGTAACCTGATTGTTTGATACCCCTTAAGATTTTGATGTAGTTTCAAATTGAACTATTAGAGGTTATCAAGGTATGTGCCTGACAGTAGCTTGCATGCTAAACTTCAACCATGCTGTATAAACAGGACACAAATACACAGGTGACTGCAATAGCACTCCTTACTTCTCTAACAGTCAAGCTATTGCATAACAGTTTTAAAAAGCACCAATACAAGTTTGCAAAATATAAAGAAACAAAATGAAATAGCCAAGGATAAAACAATATACAGGTGAAGATTAATTTAGAGCTCAGTCTTTGGTCAGGCAGACATCTCTCTAGAAACTGGTTTGATATTCTCAGCTGTACATCTTACACATTTATCTTACAGGTTTAAGTTTATTCTAGTTTCAACCTTTTAGTGTTTTCTGAGCAATTTAATATATCTATGGCAAAGCAAGAAATCCATTCAGGTAACAAGTACAGTAACTTGAAAAGAGACAATTCTGTATGTAACTGAAATTAAATGCCATTGAAGCAACTATTTGCATCACATATCCCTGCCAGTAGAACAATGAACATTATAACTGCACACCATGCATTAGATTCATACAATGTCATTAATTTTAAATTTATCCTATCCATTCTTGAATAGATTCAACATTTCTTTTTCTTTTCCTGTACCCACTTACATTATTCCAAGTTTCAGCAAGACGTCTCTTCTTGATTTGCCTTAACATTTGAACAATACTCATTGAAAAACAGAAAAACTAAAAAAAGAAATCTTTATGTAAAAATATTAAAAATATAAAGATAACTGAAGTGCAAATTTATGCTCATCCAAATGAAGTTGAGTGTTAATTAGAAAAGAGAGATAATCAAATACAGTATGAGTTAACAAAATACAGAAAGGTTAGAAAGCCTTATATAACATGTGCAGTAAGAGTCCATGTATGATGTTACAGTAGTATCACCTTGCTTGAAATACTTCGTTAGTACTTTAATTAACAATTAACACAACAAAAAAAAACACTTTATGGTAATTGCCCATCAATGATAAATTTGGAGAAACATGTTTCCATTTTTTTTTTTTAAGAACTACTCTGTTGTGACAGAAGAAATCAACCTAATGTTTCCATTATCAAAACCTTATTGTATTGGTCTGAATTTAGTGTAAGCAAATTGTATACCTAAACATATCCCTCAGTAAGGAATGTAGGGAATCAGGTGTGACCTCAGAAAAACAACCTGAACATATTCTTTACATACATGTACATGCTCAACCCAACAAATCATGCAAACAATCAATGGAGGCGCTATTCAATAAACACCTAAATCAATATTTACATAATATATATCATACTTCTGTTTAAATAGTGTATATATATTATACAGGTAAACATAAAGGTTAAAGTTGAAACCTGTGCAAGCAGTCATCTAGATGAAGCAGTTACTTGCCTGGGGCAAGCAGGCAAATTTCAGTATAAGCACATTATAAGCACCACTCTGCTTTCAGTGGTGACTTGTGTTAGATACGTAGGCTAACTGCTTTACACAGGTTATAGAGTAACTGCGTGCTACAGGGAGCATTTCAAGCAAGGTGTCTACGTCTAGTAGGTATCAGATTAAAGTCAGTCATTACTGGTATGGGTATTCAATGTTGTTTTACAAGCAAACACTTACAATAACAACAGGAGGGACTTCTGCATCAGCCGGATTCTCATTGGTCGCTCCAGAGGTCACAGTGGGGTCATCCAGGGTCACAGTCTCATTTTCCTCATCCTCATTTACTGAATGACCTTGACCTTGTGAACTAGAAGGCAGAGTTGTCCCAGCCCTTTCTGGACTGAAATCAGTTTGTGTGGGAGGTGAAGGAGCAGCTTTCTTTTTTACTGAAGCTTTCAAAAAAGGGTTTATGGAGGCTCTTTCCGGCGGAGGCGGGGGTGTTTTAGGGGCCTCTTCATCACCTTCCATACCCTCATTCTCATCCTCCCCAAATGGGTTCAAGGAATTATCATAGGTTGATGGGTCCCTGTAACTGCCCCTATTTGCACTGTCCCTTGAGAACTGACCAAGTGGTGACTTTGGCCTCATTGTTGGAACCTCTGGGCTAAGTTTTCTTTCAGATGAAGGTCGTGACCTTGAAACCCCAGAGATTTCCCCTGGAAAATCAATCATAATTTCGCCTTCTCTTTTCTTGCTTGGAGGTGGTGGGCGTGGTGGGGGCACAGACGCTTTTATTGAAGGAGGGCGAGGTGGCGGTTTAGGAGATGGTTGGGGGCTTGGACCAGTGTCAACGGGACCACTAGTGCGAGGCGGGGGAGTGGGTCGAGCCAGTGACCTAGAACTATCCTGTGCTCTCTCTGGTTTGCTCAATGAGGACCGCACTGCAGGGGTAGGAGAGTTCCGCATTTCCACATTGTCCTAGATGAAAAAACGAGCAATGTGAAGGTCACATTATAAACAAGTGAAGAAATTATTTCAAAAGCACTACAATATAAATCGGGCTTCATTCTAAAACTTGAGGACGCATGCAATGTTCATTAACAACCTGAATATTTTACTGACTAAATGATACTATCTGTGTCATTATATCATACTCTAGTAATTCAATACTAAATCTTCTGTATGCCAATAGTATGAGATGCCACTGTTAAAAACGAATGACTGGTAATATAACATCTTAATTTTTGCATTTTAATGGAATTTGGGACACTATGTGATGCCAAACTATGGAATTTTAGAGTTACCCCACAACAACCTAGCATACCCAGTTTACTAAGCCCTCCCTAGAAAAGACGGGTAAAATTCAAAAATCTAAAACCCTCTAATACCCTGGATATCAACTACCGATTATGCCCCAAAAAATCTGTCTTCTGGAATAAGTTGCCATTGCAATTTGCTGTAAATCATTTACAATCCCTGGTGGCTGTATGCTATCTTTGAGCTGATTCTAGGAAAGAAGTCTTGATTCTGTGACACAGACAGTATTCAATTAACTTGAAAATGTTTGAAAGTATCAGTGAATAATCTGCTTAATGTAAATTCTACTGTATGAATTACTAATTGACTGTTATAAAAATGTCTGTCAAACTGAATAAAAGATTTACAGGTATGTTACATGATCTATTAATGGTTTAATGCAGAGAAGGAAATCTGTAACTATGATTAATTAATATGTTATATTTAGTAACAAGGGGAGATAATGATCAAAGATGCTATTGACAGGGAGTTTGGCCTGTAGCAAGCTTCATTCAGAATTAGAGATTTTGGTAAAAGCAAGGAATGGCTTTGATCTAAATAATTGTCAGGAAATATCCTGGAGTAGCCAGCATGCAAAACATTTGTGAACAAAAAGAAACATGCCCACACAGAAACATCTCACTCAGGCTTCTTCACAGATTGTCAAATACCAAAATTCAGTATCAGTATCTATGGTTCAACAGTTTGCAAATATAGTCCTGCTCATACTGGTGGTATGTTTAAAATATATAGTACCCCAGCTACATCTATTACCCCTCACTGTTGATGTATTTGAAATGTATAGCACCCCAGGTTCATCTGTTACCCCTCACTGTTGATGTATTTGAAATGTATAGCACCCCAGGTTCATCTGTTACCCCTCACTGTTGATGTATTTGAAATGTATAGCACCCCAGGTTCATCAGTTACCCCTCACTGTTGATGTATTTGAAATGTATAGCACCCCAGGTTCATCATTACCCCTCACTGTTGATGTATTTGAAATTTATAGCACCCCAGGTTCATCTGTTACCCCTCACTGTTGGTGTATTTGAAATGTATAGCACCCCAGGTTCAACTGATACCCCTCACTGTTGGTGTATTTGAAATGTATAGCACCCCAGGTTCATCAGTTACCCCTCACTGTTGATGTATTTGAAATGTATAGCACCCCAGGTTCATCATTTCCCCTCACTGTTGATGTATTTGAAATGTATAGCACCCCAGGTTCATCTGTTACCCCTCACTGTTGGTGTATTTGAAATGTATAGCACCCCAGGTTCATCTGTTACCCCTCACTGTTGGTGTATTTGAAATGTATAGCACCCCAGGTTCATCTGATACCCCTCACTGTTGGTGTATTTGAAATTTATAGCACCCCAGGTTCATCAGTTACCCCTCACTGTTGATGTATTTGAAATGAAGAGCACCCCAGGTTCATCTGTTACCCCTCACTGTTGGTGTATTTGAAATGTATAGCACCCCAGGTTCATCTGTTACCCCTCACTGTTGATGTATTTGAAATGTATAGCACCCCAGGTTCATCTGTTACCCCTCACTGTTGATGTATTTGAAATATGTATAGCACCCCAGCTTCATCTGATACCCCTCACTGTTGGTGTATTTGAAATGTATAGCACCCCAGGTTCATCATTACCCCTCACTGTTGGTGTATTTGAAATGTATAGCACCCCAGGTTCATCTGTTACCCCTCACTGTTGGTGTATTTGAAATGTATAGCACCCCAGCTTCATCTGTTACCCCTCATTGTTGATGTATTTGAAATGTATAGCACCCCAGGTTCATCTGTTACCCCTCACTGTTGATGTATTTGAAATGTATAGCACCCCAGGTTCATCTGTTACCCCTCACTACTCGTGTATTTGAAATGTATAGCACCCCAGGTTCATCTGATACCCCTCACTGTTGATGTATTTGAAATGTATAGCACCCCAGGTTCATCTGTTACCCCTCACTGTTGGTGTATTTGAAATGTATAGCACCCCAGCTTCATCTGTTACCCCTCACTGTTGATGTATTTGAAATGTATAGCACCCCAGGTTCATCTGTTACCCCTCACTACTGGTGTATTTGAAATGTATAGCACCCCAGGTTCATCATTACCACTCACTGTTGATGTATTTGAAATGTATAGCACCCCAGGTTCATCTGTTACCCCTCACTGTTGGTGTATTTGAAATGTATAGCACCCCAGCTTCATCTGTTACCCCTAAATGTTGGTGTATTTGAAATTTATAGTACCCCAGGTTCATCTGTTACCCCTAACTGTTGGTGTATTTGAAATTTATAGTACCCCAGGTTCATCTGTTACCCCTCACTGTTTGTGTATTTGTAACTTTTAGTACTTCTAGTTGATCTGTATCCCCTATGATTCTTCACTTTATAAATGTACACACACAAGTTGAATATGTTCACTACAAAGCACCTCTGACCAAACAAGAAAATGGTATAGAAGCTTCACAGAAATCTGAGAAATACATTCTATCTAACAAGCACACTAAAACTACTGACTTCCTCTTTTCATTTCAATCAACAAATTATAGTCTCCAGAATTAAAGCAAAAGAATCTGAGTTATATCACAAGTAACAGTGAATAAAATATTGTAATTTCTTTGCTATAACAATGAAAGTCTGCTTATATACAGACCTTTTTTGTAAGACAGGCAACCAACAATTTTTCAGTCAATCAGGTGATATTTAACATGAGAAAAAATACAGTAAACACCAAACAGACGTTGGTTTAGTTGAAACATCAGACAACAAATATGGGTAAGACTGTAGGATGTATGTTCAAACTTGGCTATGAGCTTTGCATTTCGGTAGGAACTCCACCTACTCAACTCCCAACATAATCATATGCAAGTACTTTAAGTTCTTGCCATTCATTTTGACTGATGAACCACATTACATTCAAACACATGTCACTTCAATAAAAGGAGTTTGTAGCTTGCAAGTTGTAACCTCTTCACTATCAAAATTAATAATTGTGCTTCCTTTATGTCATGTAAATACATCATATGGAAGACTTATAATTCTTGTACAAAACAGTGCCAATGTATGTCAACATTCTATTTTCATGCCTTGAATGAAAATGTGTCATACATTAACCAAACTTTACAGCCACAACCATGCATGTCCAAATAAATGTTGCAGGTCTACATACAGTGTGCTTGTTAGATATCATGCATCATTGAAATCCTTATATCAAACCAGGGGGATTTCCTGGCACTTGATATTAACACTTCAATATGGAACGAAGGAACTTGGCATTCCTATATTCTCCAGCTATAACAAAAGACACAAATATAAATGGGAACCATCTTCCTTTTAACATTTAAGGTGTTTGTACTTTACCTTGTAATAAAGTGATAAACCCTATTGCTCATTAAATACATATACAGGACCATTACCAAATTCTTGTACAGAATCAGTTTGACTACTGTAGACAAGTCATTCTATTTTCCTACATGCCTTGAATGAAAAGTGTCATAATTAACTTAAGTTTATTTTATGTTTCCAGAAACTATGTTTTCTGTCCGTGAAATAAAAGTGATAATCCACAGGTTTTCAAACAGTGGTTGCTTGTTATTTTTGACTATCTTGCAATCATTTAACCCGGATTATGTCAAAAACCGGTATTTCCCTAACTTAATGCTGGAACACTTCATTATGACTGGTGGAACTCGGCTTTCTCCTTAATATGACTCTTTGCATATGTTTTAACAAAGGTTCCCAAGATTTTACATGTTTGAACAAGCAACCTTATTAACCCATTTAGAGCTGTTAACTTTACAAATAAACAGAAAAACCTTATTGAACTCCTCGATATATATATGTACCATTACCAAAAGCTTAACAGCTTCAGTGGCTTTACTACTGTAACAATGTCATTTATTTTCCTACAAGATGACAAGAAAACACATAATTAACCTTTAATATAAAGATGTTCTAGAGGGCTTCCCAAAGCTGAACAAAACAGTCAATTACTTACTTAAGTCTACATGACAAAGTCAGGTAACTGCTACAAAACTATAGCAACACTGAATTTCTATATGAAACGTAACAGTATTTAGAATGTATCAATCATTTTGTCCAGAACAAATGTCTTTCCATTATTGTATCAAATCTTTGGCTTCACAGAATATCTTAGAACTAATCTCACACAAAAGTTATTGTGCCTAAAAATAGATTAGAGCTATTAATGATGACAGTAAGAGAGATGTCCAATATAAACACAATCTGTACTGGTAAACTAGTCTCACCCATTCTGTATACGTGACTGTGCCCCTGATCCATGACTACTACTGGAAGAGCCTCTCTGTCTCCTAAACAGAGGTAATGTATCACTGGTATGGAAAACACTGAAATGAAGAAAAGGAAGTGTTTCAAAATAAATTAATTCTAACTTGATTGAACAGCAAAAGAAAGCCAATGAGTGAGTTTTACATGAACAGCAAGACTCCCTTACATATGTTGTCACACAAGAAAGAGAATTATTCACTTATCTTCTCCCCCCCCCCCCCCCGCACTATTTGTTGACATACTTTTTCATATATAATACTGGATTAAGCAATAGGACAACATATAAATAAACAACTCATTTAATTAAGCATTAAGCTATCAAAACCTTAAGTCACTTTACTTTGCGTTATGCAAAGTTTTCCTGCCCCCTCCCTGCAGTCTGTTGACAGACTTTACAAACATGCTAATTATACATTTTAACATACTGTTCAATAAATCAACGCACAGACAAAATGATATTTGTTCAAAATAAATATTCACTGAAAAAGAAATCATTCTTGACATTCAAATTAGGTATAAATACCAGACAGTAGTTAAAAGACACAGGTACATATATGTATACACAGGAATTACACAAGGGAAAGGTGTGTACATATGCAAGCTCAGGAAAACACACAGACAAATAGGAATATATAAGTGAAAGCAAACAGTTGATTAATATCTGCTAGATATCATATTATGCTAAGCTTTATTCCTTTAAGTTAAAACTTAAAAAATATGTAACCTTCAGCTATATGTCACACAATACTGATAATTGTAATAAGTATATTGTCTACACACTGAGATTATATTGTCTACAAATGGCATTCTTTGTCAACAATCTAAGAAATCAAACACACCATTCCATCAGGAACAGTAACTATAGTAAATATTGTGTATTAGAAAACAATGTGTTATATACATGTACTATTATTATATTCAGTTACAAATATTCATGCAAATAATGCACATATTCGAATGCAAAACTACACCCTGTTATATGATTATATAACATGACTGTTGAACACTTCAAGATACATGATTTAAGAAGGCCTTGAAAAATCATCCTTGACTGAGTTTTGTTATCTAACATCTGAAGGGCTTCTTGATACCCCTCATATTGACATTTTGTAAAATGTCAATCCAGTACAAAATGAACGGAATAGTGTACTCCAACAAGAGGCCCATACGAGCCCTTATTGCTCTACTTGACTGATTGGACTGTTCTGAGTAAGTTTTGTGAAAATCTTTTTGAATGTTATCAAAGAAAAGCTAACAGAGGTCACTTTACCATGACCCTCTGACCCCAAATACAGTAGGGATCATCTACTCAGTGAAAACAATCATCCTATGAAGTTTGAACACTGTGTGTGATATAGATCTCAGGATATTGAGCAGAAAAGATTTTCAAAGTTTGGGCCACTGTGACCTTGACCTTTGACCCACTAACCCCAAAAACAATAGGAATCATCGACAGGTTGCAGGCAACCCTCTGTGCAAGTTCATGAAATTCAAATGAAAAGTGTGACCTGTAGAGTTTTGTTGTCCAGTAGAGCTAAAACTGGAACAATTCAAATACTATGTGCAACCATTGCCTTTCTGACACCAGTGGCTGTACCTTGAAAGAATGAATGTAACTTATCAACAGGAGTACAGTTACTATTTTAAAAACTGTCTAGTTTTCACTTGATGCATAACCAGTTTTATAAACTCCTATGATCATAAATACCACATTAGCGTTGATTGCATTTTGCTAAACATAACGGATGAAGATGATTAAACTCGGGAAAAAAAGGAAGGCTTCCCTATCATTACAATAATATAGGAAACAAAAACTCTTCACATGTTATATGTAAACTAGACAAGAAGATTGTTCAAGGCCTGTGTATGTTACTGTTGATAGTGTACCTATCTCCTTCCTCCTCCTCAGACTTCTCAGGTATAAATTCATTGACATTTTTCACATTTGGTTTTTCATCAATTACTGTCTCTTTGGGAACGTTTTCCTCTTCCTCTGTTGATTTCTCGCTAGATATACTGTAATATGCAGTGGTTAAGCAAAGCAATAATAAAAAATATAGAGAAACAAATCAGGCTGTCATTTGCACAACTATGATTGATGCCTAGAGGGTTTACGCATTATGACATATATTATAGTTGTTTGTCTTGGGTTTTTCTAAAATTTGGTAAAATTTCTTGTTACCAGTGAACAGCCACCAGTGCATGTAACAGAAAAATCATTTTACGACCCCCCCCCCCCAACCCTGCGTGAAAAATTACTCTCATGCTCTAAATGCCATCAGAACAAACTACTTATATAAATGAATGTGTAAATTGATACACTTCTATAAGAACAAGGCAGTCTAATATACAGCTACATCCCCCACCACAAATAAGAACATTGAAGGAACTAATGCTACTGAGTGTAGTTTTTCTCTCATTTGCCCAGAGTTTCAATCAAATCCATCAAGTGGTTTAGGAGATATTGAACCAACACAAATTCATGACTAAAAGCCTTGACTTTAAGTTGTGTCCTTGACCTTCAGCCGGTGTCAGTTTCATCAAAAACCTTCAAAGACTTTAGGAGATACTGAGTAGACAGACTCAAATATTTGACCTTAAGTTGTGTCCTTAACCTTGAGTCAGCATAGCCAGAGCATGGGTTCTGCACATGAACTTGGTGAGGTAAACATTTGATCATAGTTTCATCAAAACCATCAAAGGGTTAAGGAAAATTCAGACAGGAAATTCAAGACTCAAACCTTTGTCCTTAAGTTATGACCTTGACCTTGCTTACTTTTAGTGTTTATATAAACCCTGTTATCATGAAATAGTTACTGGATCAAGGACAATTGTTTTTTTATCTTGAATGACAGGCATGTATACCATAAATGTGTCAAAGGCTCATGCAACAAGTATACAAATATTTTTCACACATTTCATGTGATTGTCTACAGATCTTGAAATAATCTTTAGTTTAGCAGTTTTTGTATCCCCCTTCGTTCATTGCAGGCTGTGAGAAATAGTTGATTAAAAAAGACTGTCCATTACAATTAACTAATACACAGAGACCATGTCAGTTTCAGATGTGACGGTTTAAAACAAATAACAATGCTTGGTGTGTTTCACAGTCCACCTCAACTGATCTCTTTCACAGTGCCTAGTACAAATAGCTCTGGAAGGAGTAAAAGCCAGGGCTCACAGTGTGCAGGAATGCATTTAGCAAGGCTAAGTGAAAATTGGCTGCAACTGCTAGCAAGAAAACAAACACAGTGTGTGCAAATGAAAGCAAAGATTGGAATATTTCTTTTAGTTGAACTGAATTCTACAAGCAAAAAAACCCTTAAGTAATGTAAATAAACTAAATTAGATACGGGTTGATACAACATGTAATCTAATACATCAAACTCATGCAAATACTGTAACAATGAAATATGCACCTGCTTACAGTTTAAGCACATTATGTTTCATCATGGCCTGTCTACATTTATTTAAATTTTAATTCAGTACCTTAATAGTATTCTGATACATAATGGAAATGTGAACAGAGATGCCTGTCTCTGACGGGCTGTGAATTTACATAAATTAACAGATAGTGTAGGTGACTAGACAAAAAAGATTACTCTGCATCATTTATATAGTGTTCAAGATCACCAAATGACATTTGATTTTCATTGACATGTGCAAACTCTTTTGATCTCATCTTATATTAAGTTATATTAGACTGATGAAAGTGACCTTTTTTAGATCTGGTTACAGAAATGGAACTCTTCAAGCTTAAAAGTATTTCACTTTCACTTTTTTAGTTGAAATGGAAATAGAGGTTCATGTAACCCCGGTTTGTCCAGTGTAACATTTTTCTGCTAGTTGTTTTTGTTTGAATTTGTTTGTGTTTGTTTATTATCAACAATAATTCAGGTTGTTAACATAGTCAACTTTCCTGGGAAGGACCAGTACTCCTTTAGAGAGTGCCAACTAATGAAGCCGGAACACATGACCCTTTATCTGTGAGTCAATACCTTTTAACCACTCAACCACGGCAGTGCATCTTCTACCAGTTTCTTAAGGCACTTAAGTTATTATACTTAAAATATTAATTCGCAGTACAGTCAAAACAATTACTAAAAGAGCAATATCTTACTAAATATAACATCAAGTGTGATATTTGCAAAAGAAAGCCAAAATATAAGTTTTTGGCAAGGACTGTGCACAATAAAATGTTGCCACTTCTATAATACAAGAAATGATAGCAAAACAACTCTCATCTACTTCATTTAATTATGAAACTAAACTTACAAAGTAAAAGTTACCAGCCTACAGGGTTGGGAGGACAATATCTAGGTCACAACAGTACAAAGCTAGACACTCACAAACAGATTGTAATATAACAAATGCTTTATGTAACAAGAATTACATACTTATACCATTGTATCTAAATTTGCCTGTCTGTACCCAAGAATAAATCATTTCACATTTTTTGGTCTTTTCAACTTCCCCTTATTTCTCCTAAAGTGAACAAGTGTCTAACGATGTTTTGAACATAGAGGGATAGAAGAAAGACAAGAATACCTTCTTGTGTCTGAGATTTCAGTCTCCTTGCTTGCCTTGTCTGGTAAATCTACCTTCAGTCCACCATCTAGCTGAGATCCTGTAATATTCCAGTGAATATTTAACACTGTTGACCTCTTTCACAGAGAGGACATACCAAATGAAAGATTGTATCAGTCTTTTACAATAAACTGACACATGTTAGAATCTGACTGAGTCTGATTCCAGGGATCTGATTGGACAATGTTGCATGTAGTATTGCAACATTGTCTGCTATATAGGAACAGCAAAATAACATACTCACAAGAAACAAGGCGCAGTGACAAACTGACATGGAAATATATCATGTAAGCCCAAAGGAATTATATTTATCATGGGATATCCAACCAGCATGTTAATCTTCTATGTAGTCTTTTCACTCAAGACATGTTCCAACAAAAATGGATACTTCCAGAAAAATATAAGTAAGGCAGCTCATTTTTTAAATGATCAAATAAATCATACTTATGAATTTACTGTAGACATACAGGCCTAAGGCAATTTTGTTGGTTATCAAACTTGGCCAAGGTATCATGCCCACAAACATTTTGACCAAGTTTGGTGCAGATTGGACAAAAAGTGTTTGACTTTGAAAGCGGATATGTCAAATTTCATCAATTTTGGATAATTCAAGGGCCATATTCGATCTAGTAGTGTCCAAGGTGATTTGGCTGGTTAACCAACTTGGCTGAGATATCATGCCTACAAACATTTTGACCACAGTTGGTGAAAATTGTATGAAAACTGTTCGACTTAGAGAGCAAACAAAGCTAATTAGATCAATTTTTGATAATTCAAGTGCCATAATCCAAAAGAACATTGGGTAATTTGGCTTGTTATTCTTGTTTATAGTCCCAACCGACCCTGAAATTTCTCCAAAGGTGAACTTGTAAAGACCCTAGTACGACTCCCATGTATACTGTTACCTAACATGTTTTGAAAGTTTATGGAGTTTTAATTTACTTGACTGCAATACCCTGTCAGTTTTGTCCAAAGTAATGTCTATGTATCCGAACTGTGTAAAGTACCAGTAGCATAAGACAGGTGTGCAAGCTTACAGAACAGACACATTGCAAGCATATGTGGTGCTTGAACCATTTCGCCTTGTGGAAACTATAGTTGGTGTTGTGGCGTAGGTGAAATCCTTCCCGAGTGAGTTATGACACTTGTTCGCAAAGTATAGGCAGACAATCATTCCGTTGACGTGAAATTTGGCTGGTTATTCAACTTCATCCTGTAGCCTTAGATAGGTATTTTGAGTCCCTCATACAATTGTTTAATAGTGAAGACTTTTATTTGGGGGAAAACATCCTGGGTATTGATGTCAAAAAATTATATATTACATACTGATCATTAAGACGTCATTAACAATGTATAGTTCTAAATAAGGTCCAATTTTGATCAAGCATATTTCATTACCTTCATTTGCCTTCTTCATCTCCTCATCACGTTTTGCTTTTAGAATATTGCACTTTATCTGGTCAGGAGGTAGGGTACCAGCCCCAGCTGAGAATTTCACCTGGTTGTTCTTAAACGTGTTCACGTCCTTTTGTGGCGCTTTCACCACTGGTGAAGTCTGGTCCAGTCCCTTTAGCCTGGCCTGGGCAGCCTCAGAGGCATCTATGTGATATAGGTATCATATACAAGTTCACTGTACAAATCTACACACGTCTTTTTAAACAACAATTTTCTTTCAGTACAACAAACTATGATTTATGCTGGCAGGGGAACATGTCAATGACAAGACTACAATGCATCAATCTATAAATCTAACTTCTTTTTTTTTTCTCCTTACAGGTAGGATTCTTATATATATGTCTCCTATAGACAAGTTAATTTGCTTTCTTTTTGCTTGCACTCACATAAAATCCTCAACTCAATTATCTTTCATCCATGTAACTTAAATAAGTAATTTAGGTATATCTTTCAGTCTATACCTAACATATGAAAGTTCCATACCTTTGATGCTAAGTTCTTTGCTACCTGTCGCAGGCCCTGGAGACGGGGTAGAGGGTGAACTAGCAGTTGATGCTTTATCCCTCTTCCCCCTTGTTAGTGTTCCCGTCCCCTCTCCTACACCACCATTAGCCAGGGACAAGGAGCCAGGGGTGGTCCTTTTAGGTGAGCTTGGGGCTGCAGCCCCAGATGCAGAAGGTGCTGGTTCCACCCCTATTGTGGTCTCTACTTTATTTTGCCTTAAATATTGAAGACAACCTTTATTATCTACTTAAAAACATAACAAGTTGTAGCTGTGTTAATTTGGTATAGGTACCTTATATCTTTAATTTTTTTTTTCTTTAAAAACTCTTTCCTTTGCTATATTATATAAATGTTTAAGAAACTGTCCTTGATGTTGAAGGCCTACCAGCCATGTTTCTGTAAGTCCTCACTGACGTTTAATTCATAAATTGACATTCTTTACAACTACTAAATGACCACCATATCTAACTTTTTTAATGTCTTAGTTTAACAATGAAAAACTTACTCCTTCCTCTCTCTTTCCCGTCTCCTCCTCTCTTCTTGTCTCCTCATGGCTTCTTCACGTTCCCGTTTTTCAAACGTCGGTCTTCGGGAATACCTCTTACTAGCAGTCCTTTCAAATTTCACACTTCGCCGAGCACGGTTTGTTGAGGCAGTCTGGTACTCAGTGCGACCACTGAAAAACAGAATATCATACTAATGTCTGTGTTTCAGCATAGCTGAAAGAAACATTGATTATGAGTTTACTTCACTCTTAACCCGTCATCTTTCTCTCCTCACTCAAAATTCAAACTAGATTCATAATTCTTTAGACTGTTAGAGCATCTGTTCACTGAAACTAAACTCTTATCAAGATTTGTTTCTAAATATGCAAGAGTAAAAGGTAAGTAAACAAATTCAGCACCATCAGATTATTCTGAATGCCTAACAGGAACTGTATTTTACAACTGTGCCTGTTTCATAATATTACAAGGGATCATGGTTTTATTTCCTACAGAAAATTCATTGTCTACTATATTAGTAAAATTCATGATTTTGGTATACTGAAATATCAATTTTTCTAAAATATTAAATGCTCAGGCAAGCTAGAAATATAAAGGCAAGCATTGCCCCAGAAAACATGGCATTGTAGCATGACATTCTGTCTACAGTATGTATCTTTCATTTAGTAACAGTCTCAAAGCATATAATTTCTTAGAAAGCTTTCTTCCACATACCTGTATCTAAAGCGAGATCCCATACGTAGGAAGTTTTGCCGAGCATTTTTATCAGCGACGGGCCCTTTGAGTCTGAAGAATGCATGATGCTCTACTGCACATTTCCATAAATGTTTACATGCACGATCACTTGGTAGTCTGAACACAAATGTGTGTTCCTGTTCCTTACCCTGTAACACATGTGCAAATTTGTAAACTTATCCAGAATCGTGCCTCACTGATAAATATTAATAAATAAAATCTACTGCACAATGTTTAAACCTTACTCGGGGTGAATTCTCAAGAAATACTGAAACACTACCCCTTGATTCGTAAACATTATATTTAACCCCAATTGTACAAAACCCAAAGGTTAGGCTTTCGCAACTGAATATGATGAACATCAGCCTGAATATCCATGTAGTCTCCTCTGAATTCACAACTCCCTGAGTAACTTGTAATTATAGTAGTATTCCACAACAATATCACTTTGTTCTCTTATTTACCAATAACTAGTAAGATAAAATTGTTGCTTTTTCGACGCTGGGTCCATGTTTCATGCTGACACAAAATCTATTGTAAGTATTTTTACAATAAAAACAAAAATTTTCCAGAAGTATTAATAAACTGTAGTTATTGCTTTCAGTTTTCAAATTTCAGAACAAATTCTTGCCACACAGTGAAAAGATATCAATATGAAATATGAAACAATGTACAAAACTATCAACATGCATCATTTTCTCTTGATACATTCATTAAAAATCTCTAAAAATCTGTCAATAATTACCTCATCATCATCCTCTACAACAATGAGCGTGAGTTTCTTCCCTTTAAAATCTAACCTTGTCATCTTCGGCCTGATGGAAACACAAAATGTACGTGTGTGTATTTATTGTCTTACAGATTATAAACATCTTATTTACTATTTT
This sequence comes from Saxidomus purpurata, assembly GCA_022818135.1. Taxonomy (NCBI): domain Eukaryota; kingdom Metazoa; phylum Mollusca; class Bivalvia; order Venerida; family Veneridae; genus Saxidomus; species Saxidomus purpurata. Next base: position 45,586,779 of record JAFMSR010000013.1, read on the forward strand.
CAAAAGAGTTATTGAAACAAAGTATGTTCTGACATTACAATATTCAAGTTGATAATAAATTTGTCTATGTACAGCATGTATATTTTTAGGTCTGAAGCATTAATGTCAACCCTCATTATAGTGACAGTTCTGATAGAGAATCTACCATTGTGCCATAATCAATCAAACGTATTACAGCACAATTATCTTGTGGAATGTTCAATAAGTAAATGAATATTTCAGAATCCTTTTCATTGAGAACAAGGTATCCCAACAGACCAGTGTTCCCGCTGTCGGTCGCCAATGGCGCCAAATGCGACAAAAATATTGGCGCTAAAATCTTTCAGTTGGCGAATTTTAGTGGCGCCAATAAATAATCTCCAATAGCCTTGTCAATCAAAAAACGTTTTTTTTCTTTGGCCTAGATGGAAACACAAAATTCCCCTGACCCCCCGTTATCAAAGGTGTTTGAATAAAACAAAATTTATTGCCTCGTTACAATATGTTTATAACCCGGACATCTTTTAATGTTTTGTTGACACGGCTCCGTGTATTTTTTTTCTTATATGTTTTTTCCTAATAAAAAAAAACAAACTACTATTTTCCGGAAACATAGTAACAGTTACTTGAAACAATAGTATTGATTTTTGACAGTATCCTTAAATATAGTAATACTTGTTGCATTTTATTTCAAATTATTTTGGACGGTTTTTTCCTAATATATTTTGGAATATAAAGTTATTGTCTTGTATTTGTACTTATCTAACTTATTCAAAACCATTCAACTACTTTTTGTTTTATTACAACTGTAAATCGCAAAATAAGTGTAAATGTCAGACATGCGAGCTCGAAAAATGTATCAACGGGATGTGACCAGTTACTTTTATTTGGCAGAATCTACCATATGTATGCTCAATAACCTGTGCCTCAATCATTAAAAGTCTTACATTGACTCCAAATGTTATTTTGACCCTTGAAAATTTACAAAATGTTTGATTGAATTTTGTATCAATTAGATTAAACATATTTTTGATATGCTATAATCTTACTAAGTGGTATGACTCGATCTTCTCTCTCCATTTCTTGAAGACTGGGCCAGGGCAGTGGCTCCAATTGGTATTGCCCAGAACCCTGCAGACGGATGTTTCCCATGGATACAGAACTTAATATCTAATTTTAAATAATATGTGGGAATGAATTCCTACCAGAAGAAGAGTCCTATTTTGTTTTCTTCTTCAAATACCAGTATTCCTGTTGGTGTTAAACCTAGATGATACAGGTTGCCATCCTTACCCTGAAAACAGTGACAACAACTTTCTGAACACATGTTAGAAATTTGTGTTCAACAATAAAATAAGAATATCTTTTAATTCAGTGAAAAATGCTGCTTCACTATACAATGTTTCAGACCAGGTTTTACATTTAGGTGCTCTGTTGGTTTGTGCAGGTATGTGAGTTGTAACTTGCAGTGGCATAAATGAAACAGCTGTTATTTTTAATGCTTTCTCCATCAAATTGTAGCAAAGTTTTTACGTTGAATCACACAATTTTTTTCTCTCTCGTTTTATACTAATGACTGTTTGTCTGTAACTACATACATCAATTCTTCAGCATTTTCTTCACTGTATAAAGTGTTTACCTTATATTTTATGCATTTTATACATTTATAATATTATTAGAAGACAAATTTAGCTTTTCATTCTCTGGAAACAATTTCTTCTTTTAACTTTTCTTCTAATTTCAAAATTACTGTTTGCAAATCCGTCACTTTAAGATATACACATAAACAAAGTGACCAGTAGCATCATAAACAAGTCTTTTCACAGTAAAATATCTGCTACCATTTACAACTAGGCTTAAACCTACAGGGCAAGGGCCTTCAAACTCAACATGGATTTCATCAAGAACTAAGCCTTAAAGGTTATAAAACATTTACAACATGTATCTCACCATGACATCGTGCATATCTACACCATACATCTCCAACCATTTTACTTTATTCAGGTAGTTCATCTCGGCTGTGGCTGGGGTCATGCCACTGGAAAACACAGAAAACATCATTATATTACTACAGCTACTTCATGTTTACCAGTAGATTTCCAACTGTAACGATATTTCAATACTATACATGTATGTATATAAAGCTGATCTGTGATGTTACTTTTACTTGTTCCCAGCATGCAACACATATAAATGTAAAGCCATACTCAATCCACTTCCTGTTGACTAAAGATATGACAGAGTGGTATATGTTGCAGTTTATCATGCCTAATAGTATTAATTAATAGTTTCTGTCATGAGCACACAGTTCAGATTGAAATATCCGTCACCAAGGGTAACTGTTTTGGGATGGAAAGAGGCTCTTCCAATGAATGCAAACTTAAATTTTCATAACTCTCTGAGGGAACAATCGATTGATGAATTACACTTATTCTTGAAGGACTCCTATACTAAGAATCCTGCCATGTAAAATTGCCACTTTTTACCTGCACTTTTTGAACTCCTCAAGGAAGTCCAGTTCCATTTCTTCAGTCTGGTCCTTGACAAAGCGGAACTCTGATACATGTCCTGGTGTGTGTAGTTCATCATCATAGTCACCCAACTCAGCTAGAAAATCAAACATCAAATTCTCCGATATGTACATAGGGACTTAAGAACACACAAGATGTTAACTGTACACAGCTAGGCAGGGTCAATGGCTGAGTACTGTCTAATCACTTAAGGATAAATTTTGTAGATCCGGGCAATAAATTAAAACTGGTGATAGTTTTTTTATTTCAATTGTGTCAGCTTAATTTTAATTATTTACCAAAAAATGACTGTTTCTGAAAAAACAACAACAGTTTTTTTCGACATCAAGTGGAGGCCGTGACATCAGTCTGTACTTACATTGCAGTGCATACGCAGCTAGCTCAACTAGGGTTTCATATGTACATTCCAGTCTACCACACAGTATGTCCTGCTTTAACTGTAGGAAAAACTGGTACCTGAAAATATACAAAACAATCAGATAAACACTACAGCAAACATATAAGATATACAGTTGCTATAATCTATGGTATTCTTTATTTTATTTTTGAGCTATATTCTATATACACATGTTATACATTTTTTGTATTCACACATGTTAATCACGCATGTCTAATGGGCCTAGTGGAATATTGGTGTTCAGGTCAGCAGCATAATGAACTACATACTTGCACTAATATTTGACTTAATTAGTTCTTGTATGGTAACTAAGGTCTCTGAAAGGAAAAGGAACCAGTTACACCTACTTAATATAAAACAGTTTCCATGTTACAAATGTATAAAGTTTACCTTGTTCCATGTTACAAATGTATAAAGTTTACCTTGTTCCATGTTACAAATGTATAAAGTTTACCTTGTAAGTTCTTCATGTAAATTGTTTGGCTCTGAAGAGTAAAACTTCACCCGAAATCTGAATGAATATGGAGGACCAACTGAAATATACAGAAAACAAAATACTCAAAAAAGTGAACTCCAGTTGTTCTAAACAACCTAAAATAGTGTTTTTAATTTCAGATGTCTGGGATGAAACAATAGGGAAGGCTTAAGGTACATGGGACCATTTACTTAGGTTCAACTGTACTAATATTATTCATATCATATTTCATTAAAACCATGAATGTTAAACAAAATACATTCTGTTTTGCATTTATTTCAATACATGCCTTCAGGGGTGTAACATTGTTTATGCCTGAATATTGACAGATATTTTGTGTATAGGTACTCCTATGTTTATAAACTCAATCAAGTTTACTGGACAAGTGTTTCTTATCCCTTACCTTGTCGGCAGCACCATGGCACTGCCTTTACCACCAGCACAGATCAACATGTACTGTCTGATCATGATCTGCACTGTTCAATTCAGTCTGTAATTTTTTTCTGAGCATCACATTTAACAATTAATAGTACAGCCCAAAATGAAAGGTGAACATGTCACTATTAGAAACTTAGTTGGGTAAGGGACAATACCATCAAATAAACAACAGCAGTTTGATTAAAACAAAACTAACATCTGATAAAGAACATCTCTTAAAATACCAGTCATGAAAGCTTACACATGTATAACTTTGGTATACATTAATGTACACAAATCTTATATTTTGAGTGTTAGATGAGGACATGTATATATCATGTTACAGTTAAATCATTTATCATGCTTGATTCTCATTTTCTTCAGGTATTGTATGACCAGAGATAAATGTGTTTCTATACAATACAGATTGTAACAACATTATAGATTGGCACAACCAATTACTGTGTACACGATTTCATCACACTGACATCAACACCTTAATTTTGCTACATTGGGTATATACTGCCTGTGATCAAATGCTATTTCTCCCTACTGCAGCATAAAAGGCCATCACACAAGGGTGATAGCTAACATTTTATGGTAGTATTTGAGGTGAAATAATAATAGATTAATGAATGGAGCTGCAGACTGATAACAGCCATGCTGATGTTGATAATAACATTATCATCGGGGCTATAACTGGTGAATTGGTTCAGGGGATCCATGTCAATGTTATTACATTAATCTGCCGGTCACATAGGCACCATGACTACTGCACGTGCAAATGATCGCAGGTTGGTTAATGTGGCAAAGAGTGACAATAACCGGCCACAAGCAATAATGAAACATCTGTCTTCAGACAAAAGTTACTATTTATAGTAACATGTGTATCAAGGTAAGCTAATCAGACTTTAATAGGGAACCATTACAAGATTGTGTCTTTTACACATGCTGCTGAGACAGCAAAAACGCAATTCATTCTGAACCAATGTCTTTCGGTCCAATTATCACACTGTAGATTAGTGACCAGTTTGGAAATCTAACTAACAAGAGCTGTCCCTCACAAGTGACGAATGCCCCCGAAAGAGGTGCCTTACAGTCTGTGTCCTCTCCATGTGCACAATAAATAATTTTAAAATCCTTCCATGCATGACAGAGTAACCATGCCATACAGTTTTCCATTGCTTTAAACACTAAGTGTGACCTTGACCTTTGAGGTAGGGACTTGGGTCTTGCACGCGACACATACGCTTGATGTGCTAGACATTTGTGCCAAGTTATTTTAAAATCCTTCAAAGCATAATAAAGTTATAGTCCGGACACAAATGTATGCATATATACAGGATTCCATTACCTATAAACTCTAAGTGTGACCTTGACCTTTGTGGTAGGGATGTGGGTCTTGCATGCGACACGTCATCTTGATGTGCTAGACATTTGTGCCAAATTATTTTAAAATCCTTCAATGCATGACAAAGTTACAGTCCGGACACGAATGTGTGCATATATGCATATATAGAGGATTCCATTACCTTCAAACTCTAAGTGTGACCTTGACCTTTGAGCTAGGGATGTGGGTCTTGCACGCGACACGTCGTCTTGATGTGCTTGACATTTGTGCCAAGTTATTTTAAAATCCTTCAATGCATGACAAAGTTACAGTCCGGACACGAATGTGTGCATATATGCATATATAGAGGAATCCATTACCTTCAAACTCTAAGTATGACCTTGACCTTTGAGCCAGGGACGTGGGTCTTGTACGCGACACGTCGTCTTGATGTGCTAGACATCTGTGCCAATTTATTTTAAATCCTTCAATGCATGACAAAGTTACAGTCCGGACACGAATGTGTGCATATATAGAGGATTCCATAACCTTCATACTCCAAGTGTGACCTTGACCTTTGAGGTAGGGATATGGGTCTTGCACGCGACACGTCGTCTTGATGTGCTAGACATGTGTGCCAAGTTATTTTAAAATCCTTCAATGCATGACAGAGTTACAGTCAGGACACGAATTGTAAGTGGGGACGCACAGACGAACAGACGGACGGACGGTGCGATTTTAATATGCCTCCCTTCGGGGGCATAATTACACTAACACCAACCAAACCTGAAGCAGCTTTACCCATGTGGTCATGTCCATACATTGCATAATGCACAACTTATATACCATACGTAAATTAAACTTTTATTCCATCATTCTGTCCCCTGATTTTCGGATTGATAAAAACAAACTAAACATAAACATGAATTTATACATTCCTCTTTAAGATATGTTTATTGGTTACCATTTTGCACCAGAAATTATCAATTAGGGCATATACTTCATTATGGCCAATTATTCTGATTGGATAGGATCAATCAGATTCAACCAATTAAATGCAGAGATAGCTCCACATAAAGGTACAATGACACCGATAGGGATAACTAACTTAATTAAAGGTCTGTACTTGTTAAAAGATGGCTATCACATTGTAAATGGTTGTTGAGCAGTTGGGTGATTTACAATGCTTAATTGAGTGTTCAAACAGCGAAAAAATTGTCAGGTAGCAAGTGCAATATGGCTGTAAATGGGCCTTTCATGGGGATTGAATTTCAGAAACAAAACGTCAATTTCTTTCTGACTGTGCTTATGTTTGGGTTCAAAGAATAACTGCCTGTACATAATCTCCTGTTAATTGAAGTCTGAAACCCAATGACTATGATTCATTCTCTTATATTGTTATTGATGAGTAAATGAGAAATGCAATTTGATTTGTTGATCTGTACACAGTTTATTTTATCAAATCATTTATTTTGTTGTAGAGCATGCATGTATCAAGTTTATCAACTGAAGTGGACAAATTTATCTTAAGAAACATTCAGGTAGATTCCAGATTAACAGTCCCTATTGATTATGACTATCGTATTAAGGTAGGTTTGGTTTGGATCAGTTGCCCTTAGAAATGAACAAGTATATGGGTTTGAGGGTAGTAGCCCCTAATATTATGAGCGGTGGGTGCAGCAGCCCCCATATAACTTGATGTTGTAATGTTATGTTTTGGGGACCACTATACTGGAAGTGCCCTTCTACAATCTACATGTATACAAGCTCTGTGACAACACTTACTTTTAACTTGCTTTTTAATTCTTTTAGTTGGATCCAGCCAGTGCTGTAAACAATAAATACAGACAAAATTAATACATATAAAAATACAACAAGAGCTGTCACATGACAGCACGCTCGACTATTCGAAAGCTTGTTGGTAAAATGGGGTTTTTGTCTAAGAACAGGAGTATTGTGTATTGTCTATAAGAATTAAGGTCAAAGATATGAAACTTGTTCAAAGACCTTTGTAAATGTACTTGCATTCAAGGCCTTACTCTGGATTCTGCAAGCCAACTGGAGGGAGGATGGGGGGATAATTTCAAAGAAATACTGACCTTGTATATTTGATCATGAATAATTTTGTAACTTTTCAAAATTGATATGTATAGAATTAAAAAGCATAACCGCTTCATGCTGCATAATTATTCTATGACATTTCAAAAGAAAGCCATTTTGAGTATTTCCTTTTAGTCTGGAAAAACTGTGACAAAATTCTAAGTTAAAAAGGGCATAAATATGTCAAAAATCAAAAACATTGGTGAAGATGTTGACAGTAAATACGTTCGATAGTATTCTATCTTTAACAAAACATTCAAAGTTAAAAAGGGACACAAATTATCAAAAATCAAAACAGAGTTATGGGGATTGTTCCTCAGGTGTAGATGTTGATGGTAAACATATATTTTGAGTTTAAAGTCAATACCTTATATAGTATTCAAGATATTTGAATTTACAAAAAAAATACCAAAACTTCTAAGTTAAAAAGGGGCATAAATCTGTCAAAAATCAAAACAGAGTTAGGGAATTGTTTCCTCAGGTGTATATGTTGATGGTGACACTACTTTGAGTTTCAAGTCAATACCTTTGATAGTATTCAAGATATTTGAATTTAAAAAAACTTTAACCAAAAATTCTAAGTTAAAAAGGGGCATCAATCTGTCAAAAATCAAAACAGAGTTATGGGGATTGTTTCTCAGGTGTAGATGTTGATGGTAGACCATACTTTGAGTTTCAAGTCAATACCTTTTGAAGTATTCAAGATATTTGAATTTATAAAAAACTTTAACCAAAAATTCTAAGTTAAAAGGGGCTAAATCTTTCAAAAATCAAAACAGAGTTATGGGGATTGTTTTCAGGTGTAGATGTTGATGGTAGACACTACTTTGAGTTTCAAGTCAATACCTTTGATAGTATTCAAGATATTTGAATTTATAAAAACTTTAACCAAAAATTCTAAGTTAAAAGGGGCATAAATCTGTCAAAAATCAAAACAGGTTATGGGGATTGTTTCTCAGGTGAAGATGTTGATGGTGACACATCTTTGAGTTTCAAGTCAATACCTTTGAGTATTCAAGATATTTGAATTTATAAAAACTTTAACCAAAATTTCTAAGTTAAAAAGGGCTAAATTGTCAAAAATCAAAACAGAGTTATGGGGATTGTTTCTCAGGTGAAGATGTTGATGGTAAACATATAGTTTGAGTTTCAAGTCAATACCTTTGATAGTATTCAAGATATTTGAATTTATAAAAACTTTAACCAAAATTTCTAAGTTAAAAGGGGCATAAATCTGTCAAAAATCAAAACAGAGTTATGGGGTTGTTCTCAGGTGAAGATGTTGATGGTAAACATATAGTTTGAGTTTCAAGTCAATACCTTTGATAGTATTCAAGATATTTGAATTTATAAAAACTTTAACCAAAATTTCTAAGTTAAAAAGGGGCATAAATCTGTCAAAAATAAAACGAGTTATGGGGTTGTTCTCAGGTGAAGATGTTGATGGTAAACATATAGTTTGAGTTTCAAGTCAATACCTTTGATAGTATTCAAGATATTTGACTTTATGAAACTTTAACCAACGCAGACGCCGACGCCGCAGTGCAATAGTCTCCTTATTCTTCGAATAGTCGAGCTAAAAATGTATGCAATTATATATTTTTAAAACTTTCAAAAGAACAAACTGAAAGCTTCAATGTTTTTGCTACAGGAGATTGTCTGCTACAGCAGGGCGTTCGGTAGACCCGAGCTCCCGGGTTTTGACCCGTGAAAATTTCGAAATACCCGTATTTGACCCGCGATAAAAACGCCCGACGAATCATATTTGACCCGTAGGAATTTTCATTCGTGCGTCGATTCTTTAGCGTGCGTGTCAATCAACTTGTTAATTCCAAACACTCTGGCCGTTGCAACCGTTGACGCGTCAGAAAGTGAGAACGGGGGCGGAGCTTGTATTTTAATCTACTCGCTTTCAGTGAAATTCAGCGCGAGTTTAAATTATTCGTAAGAGCGCATTTATATTGACTTCCATGTTGAAAGTTTAATTAACGTTATTTTCACTTCCAAGAGCCTTTCTTTTCCATCATGCTTAAAAAACTTGATATGGAAAGATAATCAAAATAATGAGCCTTATAAATTCGTGTCAAATAACCTTCAATATTTGTTAATTACAATAAAATCGCGGGGATAAAAGACGAAAATCGCGGACATGCGAGATCGCGAAAATATGTGACAAACGGGAAACAACGTACATTTTAGCCTGGGAAAGGGATCAGCAACTAGATCTATCTTGTTTAAGAATTTTTGGAAAATATAACTACAGCTTCTGAACACAAACAGAAAAATATGATGTGCTAGCGCTAGAGTACAAGGCTGGAAACCCTATGACCCATGGTTCGACCCTTAAAAATCTCACCTTGACTCTTGAAAATTTGATTTTGACCCTTGAAAATTTAGGCTGAAGAGTCAATGACCCTTGAGTTTCAAGGCCTACCGGACGCCCTGTACAGGTTAGCCTTATCGACAGATTCCATGGTAGTAACATACATGTACAAACTTCGAGGGAATATCTCTAGCCCTTTTCTTTATCACACAGCTTGATAAATGGATTGAAATATAATAATAACTGGGACAAAAGTCTAAATAATATATATGCAAGGACTGAATGCCAGTTTACAGCTCTAAATGTATGTAGACATTTAAGATCATATTGGCATCAATACAACAGTGGCACCAAGACCAAAGCGACATCCAGAAAACTGGCCATGATTTAAGTGCATCAAGTTTTCTGCATGGTAGTTTTCTGCAAAGTTTAACATAAAAGTCCAAGAAAAATGTAACCGCATAATTAATATGGACATGTAACTTTAGTCAAACTGTTGATCCTGAAATACTTACACTGACATTGTTATGGTCTGTATACTGCAAACCAAAGTAATCTTTCTCTACAATATCAAGGTGATAAAAACATTTCTCCAGCAATACACTTCCTTCATCATGTTTCTGAAAAATAAAAAGATAAAAATCATATTTACTTGTAAAATATTTCAATTTCAATTCTTTATTATTATAGGGACAATACCTCTGTGCAGTCAAAAACACTGAAACCTCTCATGCCTGTTCACGCAAACTGCTAAAATTTGTCATTGCTGTAATTATTTTGATCAATGCAAATACAGAATGTTATCTGATTCTAGTATTATCTAATCCAAAACAAGGGGCCTAAAAAACTGCTGGAAACATTCTACTTTTGTTGGGTCTTCATTATAGGACATTGACTGTAATTTTAAGGTATTTGCTCACAAAAAAAAAATACACTGCAGATGATAATGTTAAAACAAACTTCTGTTGATAATAATACTGTTGAAGGGAACAGTTAATCACACCACAAAAAAGTGTTCACCACTTTGTTTTGACATGACATTAAGTGTGTCAAATAGCAGTAACCAAGACCCCCCAGGTCATGATCTCTAACCTGGGACAATTTTTATTAGCTGGTATTACAAAATATACAAGTGGAATTGGAAGAATGATTGTTAACCTTACTTCCTAACACTGCAAACTACACTGACATTACATTACAATACCAACATAATAACATCTTGCTATTATGTATGTTTGTTCAGTAAACAACTGTAACCAGTAAATCAAAGCACAGATAAAGTTTATCTATATCCTCGGATTTCTTTCTCAATGGGGTAACAGTATAGTCTGTTCCATTTCTTGATGGCTGACTTTCTACATTGGCAAGTTGCCTGTTTAAAAGTTCCCTTTTTGCAAAACATACATAATGCTCATGTATTATAATTTTTTTGAAAGACCTGTCATTTTACCATACACTTACATGTAGAATAACCCCAATCCACACCTTGTCTACAACCATCACTGAACATTTATGAAACATTCCTTTTGCCTAGTTTTATGAATTAATCCATAATACAAGAAACTACTGGAATAAAATATGGTCAGGAATGTTTGGACAAAAAGTTTGACATTGTACATAGACAAAAATGTTAAAGAATAAACACCCTCCTCCATAAAAAACAAGGAATATGAAGCAGTACAGTTTAAGCATACTCTAGGCCGAACATTGGTAAAACAGGAAGTTGAAATTCTTAAATTTATATAAAAGAAATTATTAAACATTTCGAGATATGAACATGAACTATCAGGGCACTTTAAAGATAACTGGAGCATTCATGCTCACTAACTACTTGATAAAGGAGATGCATTGTACATATTTGATGTTGTTTTCTTGGGTGTGCATACACATGTAATATTTTTGCATGTTATATCTTCACTTTTGTTACGTATATTAGGGTTTCATTGTTGGTACTGGTTTCCGACATGACAAACGCCCCCAGAAGAGGTTAGTTATTTTAGTTTTCTGAGGATAGTGCAAGATACAGAAAGCCATCCAATTCCAGAGACACCCCTGTTTCTTTTAACATGCCAGGTGTATAGCACCCATACATGGGACCTCGGTTTTTGTGTCATCCGAAAGAGTTTTAGTAATTTTAGTTGGTCAACCCTGGGAATTGAACCTGCTACCTCAAGATTACAAGTCTCGTGCTCAACCAATTGAGCTAACCGGGCTGACATATCACTTTTATTACAATGAGACATGTCATTTCATACTAATTGTACCTGGTACACATATGGTACAGAAAGCCTGTACCAGCAACACCTGACTGTTAACACTGAATCATCAAAGAGCAAACTGTACTATAAATCACGACTGCACTCTTTATCAAACAATGTGCATATTTTAGCATTAATTAATGCTAATTATATTTATTGATGTCAAAGTGGAATAAACAGTTCACAGTGTTAGAAACATGATCTTAATTGGAATTCTTCGTTGCACTTCATCTACCTTTACATTGTAACAGTGTAAGGCTGGGCATTTATCTATGGTAATTTTATTATGGTCAAGTGAATGCATTAAAAAAACAAGAGCTGTCACATGACAGCACGCTCGACTATTCGAAAGCTTGTTGGTAAAATGGGGTTTTTGTCTAAGAACAGGAGTATTGTGTAATTGTCTATAAGAATTAAGGTCAAAGATATGAAACTTGTTCAAAGACCTTTGTAAATGTACATTGCATTCAAGGCCTTACTCTGGATTCTGCAAGCCAACTGGAGGGAGGATGGGGGGGATAATTTCAAAGAAATACATGACCTTGTATATTTGATCATGAATAATTTTGTAACTTTTCAAAATTGATATGTATAGAATTAAAAAAGCATGACCGCTTCATGCTGCATAATTATTCTATGACATTTCAAAAGAAAGCCATTTTGAGTATTTCCATTTTAGTCTGGAAAAACTGTGACAAAATTCTAAGTTAAAAAGGGCATAAATATGTCAAAAACATTGGTGAAGATATTGACAGTAAATACGTTCGATAGTATTCTATCTTTAACAAAACATTCAAAGTTAAAAAGGGACACAAATCTATCAAAAATCAAAACAGAGTTATGGGGATTGTTTCCTCAGGTGTAGATGTTGATGGTAAACATAATTATATTTTGAGTTTCAAGTCAATACCTTATATAGTATTCAAGATATTTGAATTTACAAAAAAAATTACCAAAAATTCTAAGTTAAAAAGGGGCATAAATCTGTCAAAAATCAAAACAGAGTTATGGGAATTGTTCCTCAGGTGTATATGTTGATGGTAGACACATACTTTGAGTTTCAAGTCAATACCTTTGATAGATATTTGATTTATAAAAACTTTAACCAAAAATTCTAAGTTAAAGGGGCATAAATCTGTCAAAAATCAAAACGGTTATGGGTATTGTTTCCCTCCGGTGTGATGTGATGGTCATTTAGTTTCGTCTTATATAGTATTCAAGATATTTGAATTTACAAAAAAAAAATACCAAAAATTCTAAGTTAAAAAGGGGCATAAATCTGTCAAAAATCAAAACAGAGTTATGGGGATTGTTTCCTCAGGTGTATGATGTTGATGGTAGACACATACTTTGAGTTTCAAGTCAATACCTTTATAGTATTCAAGATATTTGAATTTATAAAAAAATAAACCCCAAAACTTCTAAGTTAAAAAGGGGCATAAATCTGTCAAAAATCAAAACAGAGTTATGGGAATTGTTTCCTCAGGTGTATATGTTGATGGTAGACACATACTTTGAGTTTCAAGTCAATACCTTTGATAGTATTCAAGATATTTGAATTTTAAAAAAAACCGTCACCAAAAATTCTAAGTTAAAAAGGGGCATAAATCTGTCAAAAATCAAAACAGAGTTATGGTGATTGTTTCCTCAGGTGAAGATGTTGATGGTAAACATATAGTTTGAGTTTCAAGTCAATACCTTTGATAGTATTCAAGATATTTGACTTTATGAAAAACTTTAACCAACGCAGACGCCGACGCTGACACCGACGCTGGGGCGAGTGCAATAGTCTCCTTATTCTTCGAATAGTCAAGCTAATAAAATGAATGCTCTGTAAACATGGTAAACATACATGTAACAAGTAAAAATACCAAAACAACTTAATTAGCAAATAGAAATAAACCTTACAAAATAGGTGGACTATCAATTATGATTAGGAGAGTAAACAAGAAGACCAAAATGGCCCTGTAATGCTCGCCTGAGACCTACTTATAACCCAATGTGACCAAAATTCAACCTTAAACTATATATCATAAACACAAACATTCTGTTTCATGTTGACAAGACAAACATGCTGACCAATTTACATGATGATTGGGTATTAAGTGTAACTTTTATAATATTGGAAGGTTTTTCTCAAAACTGACATGGTGACCTAGTTTTTAATCCTAGGTGATCCACACAAACACTTTGACTAAACTTTATGAAGACTGGTTATTCTAGCATAAAATGTGCTATTTTGGCCATTTTTGCCGGTGTTTTCACAGGATAAACATGTGTTAACGGGGAGATTCACACGCCGTTTTAACTCGTTTTCATTTATGCGCAAAACTAAGTGACCCCCCGTGCGGGGTCAATTTTGATCCGGGGCTCATAATTTGAACAATCTTGGTAGAGGTCCACTAGCCAATGCTACATGCCAAATATCTAAGCTCTAGGCCTTGTGGTTTCAGAGAATAAGATTTTTAAAGTTTTTCCTATATATTCCTATGCAAAACTAAGTGACCACCCCCGCGGGGTCAATTTTGACCCGGGGGTCATAACTTGAACAATCTTGGTAGAGGTCCACTAGACAATGCTACATGCCAAATATCATAGCCCTAGGCCTTGTGGTTTCAGAGAAGAAGATTTTTAAAGTTTTTCCTATATATGCCTATGCAAAAACTAAGTGCCCACACCTGCGGGGTCAATTTTGACCCGGGGGTCATAATTTGAACCATCTTGGTAGAGGTCCACTAGACAATGCTACATGCCAAATATCTAAGCTCTAGGCCTTGTGGTTTCAGAGAAGAAGATTTTTAAAGTTTTTCCTATTTGTTGCCATAGCAACCAGAGTTCTGCATGGAATGGAATTCTTTGAACACTTTTGGTAGAGCTATATGCAAGGAACATTCCTGCATAGTTTTATCAACATTGGCCTAGAGGTTTCAGAGGAGATGTCATTTGAATCAAAATGTTGACCAACGACGTACGACGGACAATCATCGGTCAGAAAAGCTCACCCTGGCGTAGCCAGGTGAGCTAAAAATGAAAGAAGACGACGGTCTACCATTAGCTTTAACTGCCAAATTTGATTTACAATAATTATATGTTGTTAAAAGCTTTTTGTTTCGTTTGAAATAAAGTTTAACTTGCATACATGTATGAGTCCACTGTTAAGGCCGAGTTTTCACCTTTTATTGAATGAAGAAATGAACATAACCAAATAATCCTATGGGTTAACTGGTCAGTATGACGTCACGGCGAAACCGATAATTGCCAAACTGGCGACTAAACTTTTCTGACACATTTTTCAATTCAACGAGTGGGCAGAGCTCTTGGTACTATTGTCAAAATTTAATTCAAACATGCCCTACAACTCAGGTTAATAAATATATCTAAGCCAATTAAAACATGTAATATCGCCATAACAGAATAGTTTATTTCCAAATTTGAGCTCTTTAAAATGGAACCTTACTTCCCTTTACACTGAATACCAACAGTAAATTCTGTGAGTGCAGAGTCACTGTGACCTTGAACTTTGACCTACTGACCCCAAAGTTGAACTTGACCTGTATTTCATAAACTTGCACGTGTGTAGCAAAAATTATTTAAATCGGTAAAGCCTTTCATGAGTTATCATCCGGAAACTGTTTTTCAGCGTCACTGTGACCTTGACCTTTGACCTACTGACCCCAAAGTTGAACCTGACCTGTATTTCATGAAGTTGCACGTGTGTTCCAAAAATTATTCAAAAGGGTAAAGTCATTCATGAGTTATCATCCGGAAACCATGAAAAGCAACAGACTGAACAACAAACCTACAAGCTCACTCCTATATACCCCCCCAACTTCGTTTTGTGGGGGTATAATAACTTTATTTGGCAAAATGAAAAAAATGTTACTGGGAAAGAATCGGCATTGGCAGTTACTTAAAAATTAGAGGCGATCGTAAATGACAAAACAAAGTACACTGCAAACAAGCGACTCGTTTTGATATTCAACATTTCTTTATTTTTATGTGCATTCCCGTAATATTCCAGTTGTTTGAGTGATCCGTACAAAATAATAAAAAGTAAATATAAAAGAAAGCATAATTCGCAACAAAGAGAGTTCTCACAACATCCGGAGCTTTTTTTAATATAAATCTAGATCATTTTTTTTGCATTACAAATTAAAGAACATGGGATAATAATTATTAAAATGATTGAAATAATTACGCACTTTCGATGCATTGTCTGTCGACTTTCGTAACACGAGAAACACTCAAAATCTCCTCAGACAAAAAAAAAATGCATATCCGCTCAATTTTGACAGTTATCTTTCAGAAGTAATTGTGTCAAATAGCTTGGGTTTGCAAACAATTTTACGATTGTTTGAGTTAAATATGTCATCCTTTATTACAGGCAATATTTTCACACCCACCGTGACTAACAAAAGGCAAGTTGGGAATAAAAAGATTGACCAATTACGGCACATTGTTTACATGGATAATTATTGTAAATCTACATGAACATGATAAACGTGATAAATATTTTAAGTTCAGGATAGAAAACATTTTGAAACAATTATATCTAAAAATGATGATTTTTTACGCAGTGATACTCGAGGAACAATTCACAACGGAAATACCGCGGCGGCGATGTGCTAATAATAGAGACGTACAACTACCGTAGATAAAAAATAATTTTTTTTACAGAAATTGATGTATTCTACATTTTGTACATCAATAAATATAATGAAATAGTTGTAAAATACTTTATTTCAGTCGAGTTGGTCACCGCGATTCAATGCGACCGACCACCATGAATCACTGCGACCGCATATCTCAAAACTTTTTTAGGGTGACCATGTCACTGTGTCTGGTCACCTAGAATGAATTTTTGTCACAGTGACTAGGTGACATTTGGGAAAAAAACTTGCGTGTACTGTAATTAATTTGGCGTTTCAGTGTGACCCCTTTCACAGATCTGATATTTTTTAACTGTCACACCTCTACGCCTAATTTTAATGTGCTCCATTATAGGCAGATAGTGTACTTTTAATATAAGTACAACTGGCGCAAAATACACAATTTAGCTAGTTCAAATAACAATTTTATACTCTAAAATGAAGAATAGAATATGTCTTTAAATGAAAACCTAAGATTTAAAAATCTCACCACTTTTTAAAAATCTGAATATTTAAACCTTAACATGCAAGTATACACATAAGGCATGACACACCATTTAATTTCATATTTCACCGACTGATGCAAGTGTGTAGATAGGTAAATGTATCAAAGAATTGTGTTAGCATCATTTTTAAACTGAATCCTATCATGTTAAATCATAAATACATTTAAATATTGGATTTTATAGCGTTTATAAGTGCCCAACAGAATTTTGTTGAGGATGTGTTCCCAGCTATTTGCACATCAAAGTGGGACGTAGAAGGCAGACAACTCTAAAATGTCAACCTGTAAAATCGGTCTGCCTTTGAAGTGGAAATAGTGAGACTACTCTTGCAGGGGTATAATTAAACAGTCGCCCAGTTGCCACTGATGAGTGTAATCAGTAATTCTCTGCTTCGCACATCCGGATACTGATAAATTATTTACACTGGGGAAAGGTGATTCCTCGGCTGTCATCGCTGGCCTCTATGCATCTTTAATTTTGCATAGTACAATAACCAGGAATAGAAATGAAAGAAGACGACGATCTACCATTAGCTTGTAACTATCACAATCTACCATTAGCTTGTAACTATCAGATTGTTTTCAATGTTGTCTAAAGCTTTTTGTTTTGTTTTAAATAAATTTTAACTTGTGTTTTAACTTTTAACCGAATGAAGAAATGAAAGCGACCTGATAATACGATTGGTTAACAGGGCAGTATGATGTCACGGCGAAGCTGAGAATGGGCCAGCTAATTTTACCAGTCAATCTCCCAGTCCGAAGAGCCAAATGTAGGTACCTAAATCATTGTTTTGAAGTATGATTCTTACAAACATCAAACGCTACAATGTGAGTTACCTTTATTTGTGTCACTTTGCAGATATTTCAACTCAAGATCGAAGGCTCTACAACAACATGAATAAACTCTAAAATGTCAGCCTGAAAAATCTGTTTGCCTTTGTTCAAAGTGGAAATATTGAGACTTGTCCGTACTGTGACACTTGGTCGCCAGCATAACTTAAACACTTCTTTAAACTGTTTTCCCAAGCTCCAAGTTTCCTGACATGCTTGGTATGACTCATAACTTGCAAGAGATTTAGTCTCAGATATGAAAGAGAAATTCAAACCTAAATTAATAAATATAATTCTTATTTGTTGCCCAAAATATATACTTACATGTACTTCTGTGGTATAATCTGTACCATCTAAGAGCATAATAGTGCAAGTAATGGCATTTTTCTTTTTTAAAGGGTGATCTCTTTTGATACCCCTCCCAGTTCTTCTTCTGCTAAGAAACCGGAAAAATCGCGACATTCCTTAAACAAATGGGTCTATTGTCAGAATTAAAAGCATACTTTTAAATACTTTAATAACTTGTCATGGATTCTTTTGTTTTGTTGCTTTAAAATATCCCAAAACTGTCATTTTAGTGAGTAAAAACATTTTTATTTTTGCAAAACCACTTTCGTAAAATTCCGGAAGTAATCGCTAACTTCCGATAATTTCCTAAAATGGAAATTTTTGACTGGTATATGTTTTTCAGCTCATATTAACCTAACGATAAATATTGAACTCCATTATTAACTCCACGTAGCGGTTATTTCCCCTTACATTGCAACACTTGGCTCCAATAGGTTATGCCGCGTAAGCTCATCTGTTTTTGGCATGCAGATTCTTCTCTAATTGATCAGTGTTGATGGGAATAGATCCCGTGAGAAAAGTTGATGCAAGGAGAATAATATATTCTCATATGAAATGAATACTACAGTTAGTTTACAAGTTCCGACGCTTCACTTTCCGAATAGAAAAGAATAGAATAGAACATATTTATTGTCCAGTCAAGGCTCACATAATGACATTGTTATCACAAATACAGCAGGAAATAAGGTTCTACTGTTAAGAAGGCTTAATTAGTATTTGATAAACACAATTAAATCAAGCACATAAAATCA
This sequence comes from Saxidomus purpurata, assembly GCA_022818135.1. Classification (NCBI taxonomy): domain Eukaryota; kingdom Metazoa; phylum Mollusca; class Bivalvia; order Venerida; family Veneridae; genus Saxidomus; species Saxidomus purpurata. Next base: position 45,605,674 of record JAFMSR010000013.1, read on the forward strand.
ATTGCATAAAATAGACTAATACATATTACATATTGGATGTTAGAATATCAACGAAGGCATAGACTGTTAAATGTCAATCAACGTTCTAATAAATTAATTGAATAATAACAAATAGTCTATAGTATGGCAGGCAGGCATTGCCATGATGTAGTTCTTAAAATACAGATGTGGACAACTCTCACAATAAGTTACTTGTAATATGCTGCCAATGGCAGATACGACATATTTTTTCTAATCCACGGTCAACTTGCACATGCTATATATGATGTCTATAGTGTGGCAGACATATATGATGTCTATAGTGTGGCAAACATATATGATGTCTATAGTGTGGCAGGCATATATGATGTCTATTGTGTGGCAGACAAAGATGAGCATTTTCAGAAACAGACTTTAAACACAATTTTAAGTTAATAATTAATATAAGATGACATCTATGGCAAAACATGTAATATGTTATTCTCATTCTAAAAGCCAACCTGACCATAACGTATCTAATATTGGATGGCTAATAATACAACAAAGTAGCATGTAAAAGAAAAACAATAACTTAAAAGAACTGCAGCCAACTTGTCATAAAACTTGACATAATACAATATATTATCAAAAACTACATGTAAACGTGTCTGTAGTATGGCAGACCGTCTATAGCATGGCACATTTTAAATGTACGAATAACTCTATGACTGAAGTACCTGTCAATTTTAAAGATTAAATTTATGGACAAAATACATTAAATAGATTCGAATTTCTCTTATCGTATATTTTGAACAATTATTTACCAAAAAGGTTGATAACGTTTGAATTTTCTGAGCTCATTAACCAGATGAATTTATGAACCGCAGACAAGCCGCGAAAGTGTTGGGAGTATACGGTAACAGAACTAAACAGCATATGATTAACAGACAATTAGGTCATCCGAAATCGAAAGTAGTTTGTTGTGTTTCAGGTTATATTTCAAATTCGATAATGGCATAAGTTTGGTCAGACTATTAGTTAAAGTAATAAGATGTCCCTATAAACATTGAAGGGTTGCTGATATTAGCAAATCAATGTGGCATAAAATGGTGGTATGAAACCTTGATTTTATGTTATCATTACGCCGGGATTAGAAAGTTTTATGGTCCTGAATTTATGCTACATTTATAAAAAAAACATGTGCTCAAAGTTCAATCCATATCAGTCCATTTGTTCAAAATGAAACCGTACTGATAGAAGTACATTTAGCCAGTTCTGGTGGATTTGTGCTTTTAATTTTGTTTCATTCATTTGCTTTATTTATTTACTTGTGAAAGGTCATTGTATTGCTTTGCTTGAATTCAGTTTGTCTTTTGTTCATTATGTTATAATTTTTGTGTAATACCCTACCTGCATGCATAGTGCCTGTAATGTCATTCTATTGTAAAGAAGTTGCTGATAAGTTCATCCCAAATCTGATTCGGGGAGGTAAATGTTTTTATTTTTTTTATATATCAGTCGCATTATTGTGTTTCTTTTGTAGTATAGAGATTTTTTTCTCCCTTTTTATGGCAGTTTTTAGACCAACATGGTAGGCCAAGAGCAACGACATCCACACAACTTTTGATATCCAACTTGTAGAAGTTTGTATTGTGCTGAATTGCTAAGTAGTTGTATCCTTGTAGTCTATTACATGTATCTATATTTTAGGAATTTGCTTTACTAACAAATTTTTGTATTGTATTGTATTGCATATTGTATTGTATTGCATATTGTATTGTATTGCATATTGTATTGTATTTCATATTGTATATATTGTATTGTATTGTATTGTATTGTATTGTATTGTATTGTATTGTTTTGTTTTGTATTGTATTGTATTGTTTTGTATTGTATTGCATTGCATTGTATTTTTGTATTGCATTGCATTGCATTGTTGATTGAGGTATGGGGAACACCAGATACCTGGCAAAAGTTTAAAAATGCAATAATATGTTTTTAGATTGGATTTTATCATATTGACAGATTTTAAATGCTTGTTTGCCTGTCGGACTGTCATGAAAATGAATTATGTGTCAACTGTTCAAAATGAGCAGACAAGAATTATGTCCTCTACAAAGAAAAATACACAACCACACGTACATGTCCAATTTCAAGGTATATGGCAATGTCTTATTGTGGGCATATGATATCAGAACATTGTGAGGTCTTACCAGATACCAGTTTTGTTAATGTAACATCAGAACACGTGTTATCAGAACATGGTGCGGTCTTACCAGGTACGCGTTTTATTAATGTAACATCAGAACATCAGTCCCCGTTTGCTGCTGTTGTTTTTGGATTGCCAAACAGTAACACAATACCAAAAAGTGTTATTGATGTAAATTATACTAATTCTGGTGTCATACAAGTAAGTATTACTGTGGTTAATCCTAAAAGAATGCAATGTAGTTTAGGAGTTGATGACACAGTGTCACAATGTGTTATGGATGCTCTTGTGTTCCCATCATGTAGGAATGTTAAAAAAGGGCGTCATCTTCTAGCACTTTGCCAGACAGTTTAACTTCAGCAGAGAGTATTGGGACATCTGCTTTAAGCAACTTAATTCAGTTAGACAATTTGCTAAAAAAAGAACAGACAGCTAAAAAGAAATATATGAAAGAAAAACTCAATGCTCAGGCTAAAGAAAAAATCCAAAAAGCCTGAAGTAAATAATTTGACTAATAAAAATAAATGTACTATGCGTTCAAGGGCTAAACAAACTTCCTTAAGTAAGGTGAAAGCTTTTCCCTTCGGTGCGAGTTCTAAATCCGATCATTGTTGTTTGAAAAAAAAGTGCAGAGGAACCGGACGGTTAGGTGCAGTGTGATATATGCGACAGTTGTATTTATGTCTCATGAATTCTTAAAGACCATGATTATGACAATGCTTCATTGACCACCGAAAATGTAGATTTCTTTTTCTGTGTAACTTAATTGAATTCATGCTTATTTGTAATAATATTGCAATACTTAGATAACATAAATGGCTGATATGATTGACAGTCTTATACTAGACATTTTGTTTTACATTTGGCAACCCTTGCCTCAGTAATTGCTACAATATTTATGCTACCATTTATACGTTTGCCCCATTAGTGTAAATGTTATTAAAGCCCCTTAGTGGTGTGTTGCATTTATAATTGTAAACATTGACTTGCTGTAGTTATATAACTTATGAAAAAAGAAAAGAACCTGAACTGCATATTATATGTTTCTTCATCATACAGTGACTGATATGATAATAATTTACAGGAGCATCTGTTTATCAACTGTCAATTAAAAGTGAATGCAATAATTGTTGTTATTTATCGATGTGATCTCCATGGCCTCCTTCTCATGCATTAAGTCTATGGCATCAGTTAACAAAGCTAAATCCTTCTGTTCAACAGTATATATACACCTATAAAAAAGTTTAGCACCCCCTGGAAGTTATGTAGTGACTTCAAAAAATTGTATCATGAAATCACCTTCAAATAAACAAAGGAAAAAATGCTGTAAATCATATCAGCAACCCTCTGCACGAACTGCAAAGAGTTTTGCACTGCAAGTGAAAGTAGATTGTCTTTAAAAAGATCCGAGGTTCATCTGAAGCAGAATAGTCACGGTCAGGGTGGTAACCCAGGCACAGTGAAGGTTTTTATTCTGCTACTGAACGTATGAAGTACGGATGTCATCAATTCTGAAGACTCAAACTTGAATTTTTTACTCTAATTCGTCACCTCAAATCTTCCTATGACCTCTACAGTTCCATATTTAAATGTGTTTTTGATTTCGGATAAAACGGCACCCGTTTATTGTTTAACGATATCATCCGAAAAGCCTAACATAATATTACAGTTTTGCCGTATTCTGTTTGCCAGAGGGTTGCTGTCACGGATTACATTCTTCTTCCCTAGCTCAATTTGACGGTATTTTCATAATAAAGCTTCGTTAGATCAGTCACTCTAAAAAATTCAAGGGGTGCTTAACTGTTTTCTTTGTGTATATTTCATGTTTGCATGATATGACTGAACCACCTACTGTTGCATGTGGAGCTGGCCAAAATGGAAAGCTAGGGCAAGGCTCTCCAATCGCTGTAGCAGTGATTTCCTCCATTTTATTCTAAAATTTACCTAAATGCACCTGCAATGGCAAACATCAGAGAAGCCCAAGAACCGTTTGCTGTCAGTGACAATGTGCCTCATTTCACGTGGAAAATTGTTCAAAGGTGGAATCCATACTAAGGCTGCATTCTCATCTTACACATTTGTAAATTCAAAGTCTACTTTTTAGAAGCTTTAGTAGAAATAGTTAAGCGCTGGCAGGAGAGCAGCTTTGATGATTGACTATGTGCATAATAGAAAATTGCAACAATAGTGGGTGATGCCTTCGTCATATGCCTCTGTCAGTGTGTTTCCTGTTGTGAATGATCCTGCGATCAGGTAACATTAAAATTGGTAGTCGTTCTAGTATCAGAGTGCTAGCCATTAGCAATATAATAGTACATTGTATTACAAATGTACTATTCATTAATATGAATTCATGTCAATATTGAAAGAAATTTTCCGTTCCGTATTAGACCTTTTTTGCAAATGTGTCGGGGAAATAGTCCGTCCTTCTCAGTGAGTCTAACGACACTGAATTTTTCCTATTAGGAAAATAACTGCCCCAACCAACAATGTTCTCTCTTCCAAGGCTCTTACATACTTGGGAGTTTTCAGCACGCTTACGTCTGTATCCAAGACTTACTTATCCAGCACGCTTACGTCTGTATCCAAGTCCCTGTTTGATATTATTTTTGTTTTTTTGGAATTCCCAGTGTTTTGATTCTTGCTGGGTATGGCATATCGTTTAACCCCTGGACCATTCGTGCAGCTCTACGTTAAACATTTTTGAGAGCTATTTGATCCTTTTTAAGCCCTGGTGAACAAGAATGGGAGGCACACTAAAGATAAGGCCTTACTAACGCCTTATAGAGCTGCAAAAACATTTCTTTAAACAATTATGAGAAGGTTTTCCCTATTAAGCCTAAAATGTGGTTGGCTTTTTTACTTCGGCACTAAGATGATGTGAGAACTTTAGTTCAGTGTCAATTAAAGCCCTAAATCACGCTGGCTAGTAACTTACTCAAATTTTTCAACTTTGTTGTTTGTTTCTGTCTTGATGGCCTCTTCTAATGTGCATAGATTTACACTTGTTGAAACACAAGGTTCTATTTTAGTCCAGTCACATGTTGTGTATAGTTTACTGCAAAAAGATTAAATGTGCATTTTATGGCAGCGTGCATATCGTTTATAAAAAGGAGAAAAAGTACAGGTCCGAGTTCTGAACCTTGTGGTACGCCACCCTTCACACCCAGTGTGATTTTCCCTACTGACTACTACTCTATGTGTTCACCCATAGAGAAACTCCCCAAGTCATATTAGAAGTTGTCCCCTTTTACCATTGGCCAATATTTTATCTAACGTATCAGTCCCATTTTCTAGGCATTCTAAAAGTTGGGTTGTACATGACCTATTTTTTTCTAAATCTGGCTGATTGATGGAAAGGAGGTCATTATTTTCCAGATGTTCAACTAATTTTTGTTGGATTAATCTTTCCATGACTCTACAATAGACAGAGGTGAGGCTCATTTGGTCTTTTATTTTCAATCCTTGTTTTTGGTCCTGCCTTGTAGATAGTTGTAACATTTGCAGTTTTCCGTTTGTCTGGCAATTTCCCTTGTTGGGTTCATTTCTTAAATATTATGGTTAATGGTCTTATTAAACTATCTTTCCAGACTTTGGGTACTTGCCTATACAAATGCTCTTAATTTTAAATGACTTTTAAGGGGGGTCACTGGTGAAATTCAAAATAACAAGAAATTTTATTGACCCCGTTTTTCATGGAGACTAACATATTGCTAGTTAATTTCTGAAGAAAAAAAATTATGTGTCAATGACTTAACTTTTTCGCAATCTTAATCTTTAGCGATACACTATCAGATCAAGGTGCGAAATGCAGAATTAGCTAGAATTTGGTATTGTAAACGTTTATGTATGTGATGTGTTTTTCAGAATAGGTATCAATTTTAATCTTCTCTAATGAAGGATGTCATACTTTAGGATGAAAATTAGAGATAGGGGTTTTTCTATCATCATCTGAATTAATATTACGCTCCTCATTATTACCCTACCACTTTACTAAAATTCATTTTTTCACTTTTTGATAAATGAACATTTTCATGGTAAAGGAATAATAAGGTTTTCAGATATTTTGCCTACAGTTTGATAAAAACCAATGTTTAAGAATGCAAAAATAAAAAATGGGGGTCAATGTGCATATAAGAAAGAAATTCCATAAAAACTGACAAAAAATTTGTAGATTTCGACGAGCTTTGAGATATGACAGCAAAGGTCTGTAACAAAGAATGGTAAAAGGACTTTTTTATTACTGTATATTTATATCCTAATAATTCTTCTTGTAATAAAGTTTGAATTAAGTGAATATCTTAAACGGTTTTAGAGAATTGACTATTTTTGTACCCCTACCCCCATTTTGGCATCTGGCAAAATTTGTCAATTTAGTCACAAAATGTGAGGTCAAAATATTTTTTTCTCAGAATTGTTCATATGTTTTTCACAAAAATATTCCTTTTGTGCCCAAGTTTACTACTGCATAATTGTTTTTTTTTTTCAATTAAATCATCATTTTTTAAATATAACAAATATAAATTTCCGGAAGTGCCGAAATCCAAAACCTCACCAGTGACCCCCTTAAGCATAAAATAGTTAAAAGTTAAATTCTGATTAGCGCGAAATAGGTGTTGCATGCGCCGTCATTCCATATTCTAGCATAAAATGTGCTGTTTTTGCCCAGTTTGCTGGTGTTTTAACAGGAGGAAAAACGTGTGCAAACGGGGAGATTCAAGGGCTTTTATAACCCGTTTTCATTTAATATGCGCATTACGGGGTCATTGGCCATTGTAAACAATGGACCTGTCTCCCAAGTCTAACAACATGTACGGCGTCAACAGTGCCGGGCTTAAATACCGCTGGTGACGGCATAAATATGACGTAAACAACACGGACGTTCTCCCGCGCATTATTGAACGTCGTACTAGTAAGAGCGTTTCATTTTTATTTTCATGGTTTTTTATGCTATTTTTGCTAGAATAGCGTAAACGAACTTTTTTTATGCCCCCGATGGGTGTCATATTAAAATTGCACCGTCCGTCTGTGCGTCCGTCTGTGCGTCCGTCCGTCTGTGCGTCCCAACTTACACATTCGTGTCCGGTCTGTAACTTTGTCATGCATTGAAGGATTTTAAAATAACTTGGCACAAATGTCTAACACATCAAGACGACGTGTCGCGTGCAAGACCCACGTCCCTACCTCAAAGGCCAAGGTCACACTTGAAGTTTGAAGGTAATGGAATCCTCTATATATGCACACATTCGTGTCCGGACTGTAACTTTGTCATGCATTGAAGGATTTTAAAATAACTGGGCACACATGTCTAGCACATCAAGACGACGTGTAGCACGCAAGACCCACGTCCCTACCTCAATGGTCAAGGTCACAATTAGAGTTTGAAGGTAATGGAATCCTATATATAAGCACACATTCGTGTCCGGACTGTAATTTTGTCATGCATTGAAGAATTTTAAAATGACTTGGCACAAATGTCTTGCACATCAAGACGACGTGTCGCATGCAAGACCCTCGTCCTTACCTCAAAGGTCAAGGTTACACTTAGAGTTTGAAGGTAATGGAATCCTGTATATGCGTGCACACATTCGTGTCGGAGCTATAACTTTGTCATGTATTGATTGATTTAAAAATAACTTGGCACAAATGATTAGCACATCAAGCTGATGTGTTGCATGGATTTTAAAATTATATGCCACAATTATTGAGCACATGGAGAGGACAAAGACTGTGAGACACCTTTTTCGGGGGCATTAGTCACTTGTGAGGGACAGCTCTTGTTTTGTGTTATAACACCTGCAGAAACCCTTGGGACATGTTGGTGCCCTCGCCCTAACGGGCACAGTCACCAAGCCACCAACCATCCCTCCGGATTCTGCAGATGTGTAATACGAAAAAACGTGCGTTAACCCTACAAACAAGACATAACGGTAAGCGACGTTATTTACAGTATGGACATGCAAACCAAAGGTAAACACCCTTACAAGACGGATTTTGTTATCGATTTTTGCGGAAAATACATATGTATCAATAAAAGGATAAGCATATACGCTTTTAGGACCACTAGATAAATTTTCCTATTTCATTAGCCGAGCGAGGAAATTTGGCATTCTTAAATCATTTCAGTCCGTTTTGACAGATCTGACAATTTCAAGTAGGACACAATCGATAGTCGTGATTCATTGTTCCATATTCAGGTATACGCGCACTAGCAGATGCAGGGGGGGGGGGGGGCATCCGGTGCGCGCCCTCCCCCCCCGCCCCCCTCAAAATTCCTCAACCTTACATAAATATCCGAGTATAAATAAATTTATATTTTCTGTTTTCGAAATCGGTATCTTAACAGTATCAAAAACACGTTTGAAATGCAGGAAAATGCACAAAATGCACCTCAGAAAAAAAAAAATTGGGGGGAGCATACCCCCGAACCCCCCTAGAAAGTGCCTCCCTATTTTTTAACCTCTGGCAAAGGCCCTGACATTGTTTATTGCCATTCAAATATACATGTTAATTATACACTCACTCGCTCCACCGCTGTTTAGTTTTCGATTACTTAAAAACAAAGAATAAAACAGTCTTAATTGCTGTTCTATAAGGCTTGAGCAGAACCAACAAATGGCAAAAAAGTTAAGCCCCCCCTAAGACCAAATCCTGGATCCGCCCCTGCACGCGGGAATGTTTGGACAGTTTTTAATAATTTAGGCCTCTTAACAGATACGTATGTATGATCTGTTAGTCCTTTGAGAAAATTATATGTTTTTAAAACTACAGGCTTTCATTAAAGGTGGTCAATTACTTTTAAGCAACATTTTATGACAATTTTTACTTTTTGTTTATTCTGTTAGAGATTAATTTAATGAACAAAAAGACCCATTACATTGAGTTAGATCCCTATCAGAAAATTACTTTTATTAACCTTTATGAATTTTGTTATTACTCCCCTTTAATATGAAAGTATTTAAAACGTTGAGTATTTCTTTTTTATTTCAATATAATGTCTACTTTTTACTTTGAATTGGATAGATTTACCAATATTTAGCATTCTGAACCAAACTGCAAGTTTTAAACCTACGTGTAGCTTCTGAATTGATTTTTTCCAACCTATCTTGGGTGCGCACCCAAGATAGGTAAAGGGAGGTAATAATATCTTTTTCAAACTTGAATTTCTAATGAATTCCATCTAAATATATAATATTTAATGCAAATATTTCACAAATATAATATAATAAGTCTTATATTTATATCTTTCAGCAGGCAAAGTATGTGTATCAAATTTTTACCTATGATAAAATAACTCTATCTTGGTTGGGCAACCAGGATAGGGAAATCAAATTTTAAAAATACCTCCAGTGAAAACCTTACTTGAATTAAGCGTTAAGTGAACATAAATAAGTGTAAATGATCAGATGTTAAAGTTTCAAACAAATCTATTACATGGCCAAATTCCAATTATAAACCTTTAAAATGAAATTCCATATCGTTCTACTTGAGTGAACGAGGAAAATATGAGAATTTTAAGACCATTTTTGATATTTTTTGCAAGAACAAACAGGTACGATCCGGATCTATCACTTTTGACTCTCACCCCCTCACCCTTTCATTTTTATTGCATTTTCGGGACATTCAAGTTTTCTATCTTTGCTGGCGATGTATACTTACGTGCGTATTGTGCGTAACGGCAGCTAAGTCCCTGATATTATGTTTGTAACGCCATCTAGACCAGATTTCTTGACTTTGTGCCGTTGAGGGATATGTAGGCCTACAGCTCAGTCAGGGCGAGACCTTTCTCCATTTCTTTCTTCTTTTTCGGATGTTACAGTGAATGTATTTACTGCCTATATCTGCTAGTAGTGTGTTTTGAATTGCCCTTGTTGCTCTCGTTCGCCATTTAGCTGTCTGGTGAGCTTCTAAAATTTTACGACGTCATAATACCCCTGAACGCAGTTTAAGAGGAGTCACCCTGTGGTTGGTCAGTCGGTTGGTCCTTGTCCGGGGTAAAACTTGAAAACTACTGGTTGGAATTCTGTATAACTTCATACGATGGTAAAATACATTTAGAGGAAGTGCAGTATACAAGAACTACAACTCCATCTTGACTAATTATGGAGTGATTGCCCTTTGTTACTGTTCCTTGTCTGGAGCAAAGCTTGAAAACTACTGGTTGGAATTCAAAACAACCCACACAATGGTCAAGCAAATTGAAAGGAAGTGCAGTGTACAAGAACCGCAACTCCATCTTGACTAATTATGGAGCGATTGCCCTTTGTTACGGTTCCTTGTCTGGAACATAACTTGAAAACCACTGGTTGGAATTCAAAACAACTTCACACAATGGTCAAGCAAATTGAGAGGAATTGCAGTGTACAAGAACCACAACTCCATCTTGACTAATTATGGAGTGATTGCCCTTTGTTACTGTTCCTTGTCTTGAGCAAAGCTTGAAAACTTCACAGTGGTCAAGCAAATTGAGAGAGGTGCAATGTACATCATTTAGCGCTAGTTACATAAACAGTGGTTAATACACGCTTGAACCTACCAAATTTCCTACGCAAAGGGGTTCCATGCAGGGAATTACATTTAATCAACATGAAGTTTTGATTTACTGCTCAACATAGTATTACGTGTTTTTCTTCGTAGAAACTGCGCTCCATTCCTCCTATCCCCCTGCTTTCCCTCTGGTCAGAACAACCCTGTCCTCCACAGCAGGCCAAAGGACTTGGTAGTTGAAAGAAGTCTCTTGGATGTAAAAGATTCAAATGTCCTTATACAGGGTGTTTTTAAATTCCTTTTTCTTATTAAAGACACCCTCCACATTTTCAAAAAGTTATAACTTTTAAAAATAAAATCAAACTGATAAAGAACTTAGGGTCATATAAATTCTGTCTAAAATGGGTTTTAAGAAAAGTGTGGCTGTGCTGGGAGAAAACAGTTTTATTGGTGGCATGTTTTGGTAACACATGACTTTCTAGTTAAATTTAGATAGAATTGTTTAAACTGCATTAAAGTTGTATGTACCGGTATTAATTTTACCTAGTGCCCTATTTCAGTCTAAAAATGACATGTTAGAGTGGCGAATGATACCATTTATCAGTAAAACACAGAAATTGAGATAAATTGTTTTTATTCCTGAAGATACTCTGTTGACAAAAATATACTGTTCTTAACAACAATAAACAAGAGTAGGTCCTATTTCTATCAGTGAAAACAACAACAGAACAAAGTGTGTGCAAACATGTATATGCTATTCAATTCAAATAACAGTAAAACGCAGTTTTGATGCACTTTTACACAATCATTTAGATTCTAATATACCATACATCATAATTCTATGACCACAGCATTAACTCTCGTAATTTTACCCTAACCTGTAGATTACAAAAACATAATACACTATGAAATGACTGTCGTCTATTCGTGCTTTGGTAGGGGTCAAAAACAATAATCTAAGCTTTCAAGAGAAGAGACAATCAAATAATGATTTAATCTGAATAATAATCACTTCAATCATAAATGTTCCCTTGTTTATCCATAACCAAAGGTAGAATTAGGCCAATGACTACTGGTGTGTCAAGTTCTCATGGAAAATATTAGTATTTAATATTAATACTTAACTGGAAATGATGTCAAAACATTGGTACATGTTACTCCTGGCCACACATGCTCATGATTCAATCTACAAAAATAAATCAGTTCTCAAAACGTGCAGAGACTGAGCTCCAGAATAAAACAGTTAACTGTAAATAGGTGAACTGGCGTGTGTACGAATGGTGCTTTACATTTTACATACGATTATTTCCTCCTGAAACTGTTTTCACTGCCATAGTAATCATCAAAAGATGTATACATGTATCAAAATACGATAAATAAAACTAAATACATGTACTTAGAATATTAATATGGATTGTATCTTTTCTTTTTTAAACTTAACAAACACTCAGAGCAGGGTAACAGAAACCCTTCATCACTGACTTAAGAAAAAAAAGATTTTACTTCAATTAACTTCAAGTTATATTACCCTTCAAAATGGTCACATTGGTTTTTAGTTAAGAATGGTTCTCAAAACACAGTGGATGCTTTAAAAACACATCAGAAATTAGTTTTACAAAATCGTTTCTGTTATTGACAAATACAAATTAAGATATACATAACCAAAAGGGTGGATTTTATATTTTTGACTAAGACAGTCAAAAATTATTTTTACATATTCTTCTATATTCAATGTGTATGAAACTGCTATACACATCGTAATTTTTAGGTTATAACTATGGCAATGTTTATTAATCTAGGAGTATATATCACTGATAAATGTTTAACTTAAATTCATGATGGTCAATTTGAACGGTAATAGTACTTTAAACATTTGAAATTGATATCGTGACATTTGTGTTTTTGACACTGGATTCAAATTGGCCAAACCTTTTATACAAGAGCACTGTAATCAGACAGTATATCAAACCAATGTTTATCTACAAGTCTCGTATCTCACTAAATTCATTGCTTGTACATGTACACAACATTAGAATTTCGTTCTATTGCTTGGTAAATGATGGAAGGATACATTTTGCATAACAGAAAAATATAAACTCAAGCACAAGTGGGACATTCATCGCAGCAAATATTACTGTATACTTAAGACAACATCAGTGAACATGATTAATACCCTTTCTATATCACAGGGCTTTAAAACGATTGATCTAGTCCAATTAATCTTCATCAACATTCTGCTAAGTGTTTAAATAGCTTAAATAGCACTCAGACTTCCAAAATAAAACTGTTTTGATAGAAACTAAAAAACACAATTTGACAAAGCAAGTAACGCATAGATAGTTTGAGGTATTAGAACAATTAGACTAGAACTGAATGGCAATCAAAATACTGATTACCAATTTACTTTCAAAACAAGTTATAACAATCAAACATACAAAAAAATGCAAGTTTATGAACTGGGGGATGAGTAAACAGTTTGTTGTTACAACCACTAACTTGAAGTTTATTCAAACATTTATATGCATTATAACGTCATCTGTTTCCGTTTTTCTCCCAAGAAATGAGGTTCAACTCTAAGACTCTGATCTGTTTATTTTGTACATAAGGGCAGTTTCTAACATTAATTTCCCACTACATTTTGTTATTATTATAAGTCACCAAGAGCATAATGGAGATTTGCTAAAATTTGACAGAAACCAGACAAGCAGATTATCTAAACGACACACTGAAAGTCTTCTGATGATATTATCAATATAAATATGGGACTGCATATAAAACATAGAATATCGCAAAATGAACCCACTATTATATATACACACATTAACTTAAAACAAGAGGCCCAAAACAGCCCTATAATGCTCGTCAGATGATGCTGCTAGTACCTAGATAATCACACTTTTTACTCATGCTTCAAGCATGTCAATAGGAAATCCAAAACCATCTATGAAAGGAAGATACATATTGGAAAATAAAACATATATTTAATTTTTCATCTACATGAAAACAATTTTGTTGAAAGTATTGTCCTGGGTCCCCAACAACAACAGACCTTCCTGGGTCCCCAACAACAACAGACCTTCCAGGGTCCCCAACAACAACAGACCTTCCAATATATTATACTGCAAACATTATATTTTTCAGAGTATTCTTTTTTTAAACTCTGTTGACCTGAAGGCTTCTAACTGCCAAGGAGCAAAATGGTTTTCACAATTAAGCTGGTGTGCATTAAAGCATTCCTGTCTGAGAACTTGTCGGTCAAACTTTGACTTTTGTAAAGGGTTATCTATTTAAGTCAGGCAGTTAAGAAGCAATATTCCTTGTACCATTTACACTGACTTAAGTCATAACTATATAACTGTTACATGGGCTAATTCTGAAAATGAAATCAAAAGTGTAACAAACAAAAAATATATATATGTAAGATAGCTAATGCAGAAACCAAACAATTTGTAGCGTGACAGTTGCAATATACTTCCTGACCAAGAATGAAATGTAAGTTTATATCAAAACAATGCACCAAGTACCATACTTATCCTGTATAAAACCCCCTTTTTCACAAGACTATAGTTTGTTCTACATCTTTCATGATTAATGATAAACTACACATTATTTCTTTATCTATTTCTGAAGTAACTATGGCATCAAATAAAGCAACACCTACATTTGTATATGCTATCCAGCTGTTTATAAGACTATGAAAGAAAAACTTTCGTCCTTTCAAAATTTAGGACTGAACACAAGTGACACAAGAGCTGTCAGTAGGACAGCGCGCTCGACTTTTTTTTAGTGATTGCCAATAAAACAAAACTTTGACAGTTAAGGGCACACAAGACTTTAACTAGAAATTTCTAAGTACAAATCAAGAAACATTTTCACAGAGTTATTTCTCTTGCTTACAGATAGGTGTCATGATGCCTACAGATAGGTGTCATGATGGTACATAAGTACTCCAACTTTCAAAGTAATATCTCAAATGTTCGGTCAACAAGTGGACAAGAATGAAAATTTTAACTGAGTTTCTAAGTCGAAAAAAGCCATAATTCAAATAAAATCCTTGACAGATTTACCTTCTCCTGCCTATGTTTGGGGATCATGATGGTAAACAAGTATTCCAACTTTCAAAGTAATATCTTAAACAGTTTAGTCAAAAAGTGGACAGGTACGAAAAACTTAACCAAGATTCTAAGACAATAAAGGGCCTTAATTTTTAAAACAAATCCTTGTGAGAGTTACCTTCTCTTGCCTACAGATGAGGGCAATGATGTAAACAAGATTCAAAGTTTCAAAGCAATATCTCTAAGGGTTAAGTCAATCAGTGGATTTTACCCATATTCAATGTATTTTCTAAGTCAAAAGGGGGCATAATTCTGTCAAAAACCTTGACAGAGTTCTGCTCTCTTGTCTGTTGATGGAGGTAATGATGATAAATAAGTATGGTAAGTTTCAAAGCAATATCTGTAACTGTTTTGAAATAAAATGGGGTGGTACGAAAAACTTAACCAAGCTCAATACACTTTCTAAGTCAAAAAGGGGGATTATTCTGTCAAAAACCTTGGCAAAGTTATGTGCTCTTGTCTGTAGATGGAGGTTATGATGGTAAACAAGTATGGTAAGTTTCAAAGCCATACCTTTTGAAATAAAGTGGGGTGGTACGAAAAACTTAACCAAAGTGTGACACCAACGCCGACGCGAGTAGGATAGCTCCCCTTTTCTTCGAAAAAGTCGAGCTAAAAATGAACAAATGAAAGATATTACTGCTTTTTGGAAGGGCTGCCTAAAAATTAAGAACTTTAACTTTTATCATCATGAATATAAA
Organism: Saxidomus purpurata; assembly: GCA_022818135.1. Classification (NCBI taxonomy): domain Eukaryota; kingdom Metazoa; phylum Mollusca; class Bivalvia; order Venerida; family Veneridae; genus Saxidomus; species Saxidomus purpurata. The sequence continues at coordinate 45,621,144 of JAFMSR010000013.1, forward strand.
TTTTCAGAGCGGTATAATGATGGTAATGTCATAAAACATTTGTGTAAACCTTGTACACAATTTAAGGAGACCTTATTAAAAGACCTTTGTACACAACTATACCACTGCAACTGAAAACTCTTCTGTGACATTACAAAGGATAAGTATGGTACAGTAAAGTAATCCTTTCCAAAACCTTTCATAGTGCTACATGTATAGACAAATATACAAATAATAAAACAATGACCTTAGCATAACTGTCCCAGACACAAAAAAGTCATGAAAAATTATGTACATCAATTTATACCATAATCACATTCATTTAACATTTTACCGGTACATGTAAACAACTGATAACAACAAAGAACATTGTATCATCAAAGTATGAAACTTTTATACATGTTTTAGTAAACTGTTGTTTGTTTTATAGTGATTGTACAGACATAAAAATAAAAATTTACAACTTGTTGTTTTCATAGGTATTTATTACTGTGTTGATTACAAACATGTTTCCAAACTAGTTCAGACTACAGCTGCTGCCTTGTAACTTTCTTGAAATGTTATACAAATATCAGACTGTACATGGTACAGTCGGCCTTCCAAAAGACAGGGTTTTACTTTTGCAGTTTCATCAGATATAAATCATTTATCTGTACCTGTAGCATCATTCAATTAAACTTTTACACTGTGGAGAGTTTAACATGGCTTCTTTTAAATCACAGGAAGAAGTAAAATATAAACTTTAATAAAACTTTTATATATAAAAGTGCATTAACTTGTTCTATGAAATTATAAAGAAAAGTATGTCTGCTTTTTCTGAGAATGTAAAATTCCTAAATGTAATGAAAAACAATGAGAATACATGTCCTTGAGGATACAATGTTCTCAGAAAGCCAACATTAGCCTGATGCTGGCTTTATCATTGCACGGTCAACAATTATAGCCCTCCTTCGATTAGAATTTTATCCCAGAGATATCTATAGAAGGGCACTTGTATAATGATTTACCATACATAAATCTACACCCAGAATAACCAGACATCTGTGAGCACACACTCCTGTATGCCAAGACAATATGGACGTCTGGTAAAGCAATACAATTAGATCAAGAAATAAAACACACTTTTTATCACAGTTTACAGAAACGGAATAGTGTTTAAATTTTCATTTTTGTTGTGAGAACTTGAATAGTTTGTTGGTACCAAATCTGGGTGTAACAAGTTACAAGGCATGCACACCATCTACATGTACACCTACTGGGAATCATATAAGGCTGAACAATTTAATGTTTGGTGTCTAATGTCCCAGCTGTAGATCACTGTTAAAAGCAGGCATTGATTTCTTCTTTTATTTAGAGCACTGATTAAATTTAATAAATTCAAGGACTGGTTATGGAACTGTGTATACAGGAACACAAACAGATAAGATAGTTGTGCAGTCAGTCCTTAGGTAAAGAATTAAGTTACTTTAGTATGTTGTTCTTGTGAAGTTCTGGTGAACCAGTGTTGTAATGCTACCTACACATCATTAACGTTCTTCCTAGCAACAGAGGAAGGAGCCAGAAGACAATTTCATCCTGGAGAAAACAACAAGACAGAACTGGTCCCATTATTGTACCAAATATTTGTCAAGACCAGATGTCTTTTATTGGTCAGATTTGTAAATGAAACAAATTTTAGCCAATCAAACAAATGGAAATGCTGCCCTAGCTGCTGAAATAAAACAATTCTGTTCAGGTGTAAACATGTAGTCATTGGGAACATATATACTTTTATACCAAAATGAAAGCATTTACTTTTATTCTTTGTATTTCTAGTTCGCATCTGTGAATGAAATAACCATGATATGACATAAAAAGTATGAAGAAAAAAGTATGAAGAAAAAGAACAATTGGATTAATTAATACAGAGGGTTGTAGAAACTGAACATTAACTTTATACAGCCTATTGTAGTTTAGATACAATTTAACAATAAAAAAGCCTTTTTAAAACTTTGTTTTGCCTTTTACAAAACTAAATACTACATACTGATCGTATAACCATAGCATTTTTACAGAAGTGTCTAAAAACAGCATTTATGAAAGACACTGTGTTGGTTACAGTATAACTTTACAACAGATAATTCTCCACTGATAAACATTTTCAGTTGCATGAATTGACTGCAAAATATGTCAGAAAATATGAAACACCCTAAATTATTTTCATGCAAGCTGTAGCATAGACATAGATTTTTTTCCTTTATAACAAGTTTAGACAATGATCAGAAAAGACTATGATCAGTATAGACTATGATCAATGTAGGCTATGATTAGAGTAGACTATGATCAGAGTAGACTATGAACAGTTTGTATTCTGCTCACATCTATGTTTCTTTCACTGTTCACAAGCTGTATATACACTCAGTACCTTTATGAACAAGAGCTGCTTACTACTGTCTACTGACATGTATGTTCTTGTAAATTCAGGAGATACTTTATTAGCATCATGTAACTACAGATTGTCTAACTGCAATTTTCACAATACAGTCAGAAATATCAAAGTATTCAAGTGTCTTACAGCACAAAAATAGAGTTCCTCAAACATCTCACAAATGTAAGTCAATATTTTATCCAGTAAATATTGATTCCAAAGTATAATAAATATTAACAAAGTACAGCCCAGCTGTGAATTCACATTACAAAATTGTAGTCAATAAATCTGCAACAACCAGTGAAGACAACAACTCTATCACACCAGTTACTACAGCAACATTTACCCATGCATACAAGCAAACATTTACAGGCATCAGCTACTGCATGTACTATATCACTGCTAACTTTTCACTTGTTCATGATCATAGAATGAAATTCAGCAAACAAGAGTGCCATGATGGCCCTATATCGCTCACCCGACTACCATTGGCTATAATACAAGGGGTCAAGATTCTAACATAATTTGTAGAGGTCCACTACACAATGCTAAGTAACATTCCAAATAACTATTCTCTGCTAGTCGACCTTCTTGTTTTTTTAAGTTTTCCCTATATAAGCCTATGTGAAATCAAGTCACCTTCCTCCCACCCCTCCCCATCCCAGGAAGGGTTAATTTTGACCTGGGGGTCATAATTTGAACAATCTTGGTAGAAGTCTAGTAGGCATTTTACATGCCAAATATCTAATGTCTAGGCCTTGTGGTTTCAGAGAAGAAGATTTTTTAAGTTTTTCCTATATAAGACTATGCAAAACCAAGTGACCCCCGGGCGGGGTCAATTTTGACCCGAGGGTCATAATTTGATCAATCTTGCTAGAGGTCCACTAGCCAATACTACATGCCAAATATCTAAGCTCTAGGCCTTGTGGTTTCAGAGAAGAAGATTAGCATACATGTAAACTCATAATAAGATCATTTTCCATTCCCAAAATTTAAATTTGGGAACTATTTCAGTCTGTCAACAAACTTAAATTTTAGTCCCGCAAAAATTACCAAAATTACAGTATACTAGACCGAGACATTTGCTGTTTGCACTTTATTAAGACCTTCACTAGTATTTCTGTGGCAATCAGCTCTGTGAATAATTCACACCTATCCTTGCAGATAACACATGCCCTGTATTATTCCTATTATGTTCACAGAGCATATCCATGAAGTATGACCATGGTGTAAAGGTGCTTGCTTTTCAATTAGTTCAAGTCTGCTGATCACCATTGTGAAAATGTCTTACTTTCAATTTCAAACTGCAGCACAGTACTCGTAAAACATATTATTTTATTATTTGCTAAGAACTAAATAACAGCATAAAGTTTCATATGCAATACACATGAGATCATTAATATCTGTAAAAGTTACCTTTTACAGTACTTTCTTGTATTTTTCGTTTCTTTTTATTATCGTAACATTTCTATGTAAGAGATCACCATCTGATGCTACCAGTAAGCAACAATTCTTTGTAAATAATCAAAATCTGAGTACCCAAAGAAAATATGGCCAGTCACAAATTGTCAAATATATTAGGAATTTATTTTAAGTAAGCAACAACATTGGAAACAAGATACTGTATCTTATCTGTCTGCTATGTTTAGAAACTAGTACATGGTTTTAAACTTCAAAAAGACATTTTGCACAGCATTTAAACATCATATTACCAGCAGACAGGCATGCCTTAACCCATATATACATTATATCAAATGGTTTGTACATCTGTACAACTCAGCTAACATTTATTACTATAAAGATCTGTTAATGCTTTAAGAGATACGCATAAGACAGGTGTACTGTCGCTATGTTCAACTGTGCTTCGTTCATGGGACAGTGAAGGGGTTGGGCAAACTACAGTTTAAAGGCAGCTAGTTGTTCATGCCAGTCTTTCTGTACAATCATCAACAGATGAAATACAAAGCTTGTCAATATGGCATGTCTGTATTGGTGTAAAAATACTTTGAATTTAGTTCAGGCGCATTTCTTTTAATTCTATAATGTAAAGTCTTTGTTTTGCCAAATGGACAACTTTCGAATTGTTTTGCTGGACTGACAGCTTTCGAAATTTTAATTATCCTCAACACTGCACTTGTAAAAAGAGAATTGAGAAATATTATGTCACTATCATGTCCAAAATTTAGTGTTTATGTTGCAATATTGAATCAGCAAGGGTTTTACTGGCTTTAATATCCTATAACAAGCAGAAGTTATATTTCTAATTGAACTGAAACAAAACAACAGTACACCCAAAGAAGCCTTTGGCACCTACAAGTTTTTTAAGAAACCATGGCAACCAGTCTTTTACTACCATTTTTGTGAAATCAACTTAAAGGATCATTTATTTGAAGTAAAGTGGACACTTAACCAAACCATATGTGCAATGACCGAATCAGAATAATTTGGACCCAAACTATAATCTTACTAATACAATTTATAACTGTTTTAGTGACTCTCGAATAGGTGTCTACCCAGAATGCTGTCTGGTTCCCTGCCTTGTTCCAATCTGTTAGTAGTCTGGTTTCCGGCTGTGTCCAGTATCAAAAAGCTGGTCTGTATCTGTGAAAGGCTGTGTTGGTACATTGCTAGCAGGATGTGGAGCATACCAAGATGGCTGTTGGGCAGAGGTATCATAAAATGTTGGTGACATGGCTCTCTCTTTTGTATGGTAGGGGTCACTACGGACAGGCTGTAAGTAAGACAGTTACACATTAATACAGAATGTATACTACATGTTCTACACAATTTATATTCCCTGCTCTCTAACTTTCTATAAAATGCTGCTCAAATACAACGCCAAATGTAACCCTTGAAACAGTCAGTGAACACTACACCAGTCTTGACATTCAGTACAGATTATTTTGTCAAGGCACTGGGCGCAACCTTTCTTATTCTGGACATTTAGTGCACATAGTTTTGTCGAGGAATTGGGTGCAAACTTTCAAAGCCTAGCCATTCAGTGCACATTGTTTTGTCTAGGCATTGGGTGCAAACTTTCACAGTCTAGACATTCAATTTACATTGTTTTGCCTAGGCATTGGGCGCAAACAATAGCATTTAAGATAATCATTGAAGAGTGTACCAGTCTACAAATATAATGTGAATTCACAAGTATCAGTCCAGATATTCCACACCCAGAGAGCAACAGTATAGACAATAAGTGCATGGAGAATGCCCATTGAGATGGTAAAAATTAAGTCCCTGAGGACCAACTGATAATTTATCTACCAAGAAAACAAATCCAGATGTTCATAAAAGACCCAGTCTAGGTTATTGTGTGGTAACAGTATCAGTCCAGATTTTCCAACCAATCAATGCAAGTTCTGACATTCAGTTAGATACGAAGAGTTTTATTTAATATCATGTCCTGTAGCAAGCTTAAACAGCTTAATCAGCTAATTTCTAACAGATCAGGTGCCCTAACACAGGAAGGCAAAAAAAGAAAATTAGGTCCTTCATCAATCCTATTTTTCTACAAAGGTGAAAATCAAAATCAACAAATCCTCTAAAAGCCTCTTATCTAAAACCTTGAAGTTATATATTTTTTACCATTAAATTTGGTAATAAACCTGCTCTATCACAAACACCTTGTCATTTGTAAACAAAGTTGCCAGTTTTCAATGTTTACTTTATCTCTTGTATTGATATTCTATTTTCCACTCTGCTTGTATCACCATTCCAGGGATTGCAAGCAGGTGTTTATATAATGCAATTCACCAATAAAATGTTTCTACATTTTCGTTTATAAAATCGAACCTGTCTCAAAGTTTGTGAACGTGACATGGCCCTTGTAGGGTAATATAATATACTTTAGATGTTCAGAATTCTTTAAGCTATGTGATTGTGTGTTTTACATGTTAAGTTGAAAGAGTCTTTTCATAGTGTTTGGAAGCAGATTTACTGGAAAACCCTTAGAAAATTGTTGACCGAGTTCCTATTGATTGCCCTAAAAGTACTGTTTTTGCTTACACTCACACTTCTGAATTGTAGAGAGGCCCTGACAAGGACTACAAATTTATCTTTATAAGATGTATTTTCTACTCACATTGTACGTAGCTTTATCCTCGGGACTCAATGGACGGTAGGGTGCTGGGGAATGAAATACCCAGTATGCACGCTGCCTCTGTCTCCAGAAACACGCACACATAGACAGTAAAAACAGGCAGAACAATATACCACACCTGAAATATGTTATAGACAGTGCTTGAAACCATGTTTATATCACAATAAATCACATCTAAATGATCACTGAGATACATGTTCTTACGGGCTTACAAAACAAGAGGGCCAAGATGGCCCTATATCGCTCACCTTGGTACAAGTCCACTTGCCTGGTGGAAGATCACTAGATAATGTTATATACCAAATAAGTTTTCCTATATACGCCTTTGTAAAACAAATGATCCCCGGGCAAGGTCAATTTTGACCCCAGGGGCATATTTGAACAAATTTGAAGAGGTCTACAAGGCAATGCTACATGCCACATATCTAAGCTCTAGGCCTTGTGGTTTCAGAGAAAAAGATTTTTAAAGTTTTCCCTATATAAGCCTATGTAAAACTAAGTAACCCCCGGTGCAGTGTCAATTTTGACTCAGGGGTCATAATTTGAACACTCTTGGTAGAGGTCCACTAGCCAATGCTACATGCCAAATATCTAAGCTTTAGGCCTTGTGGTTTCAGAGAAGAAGATGTTTTAAGCTTTTCCTATTTGTTGCCATAGCAACCACATTTGAACAATCTTGGTAGAGGTCCACAGCCAATGCTACATGCCAAAATCTAAGCTCTAGGCCTTGTGGTTTCAGAGAAGAAGATTTTTTAAGCTTTTTCCTATTTGTTGCCATAGCAACCACATTTGAACAATCTTGGTAGAGGTCCACTAGCCAATGCTACATGCCACATATCTAAGCTCTAGGCCTTGTGGTTTCAGAGAAAAGATTTTTAAAGTTTTCCCTATATAAGCCTATGTAAAACTAAGTAACCCCAGTGCGGGGTCAATTTTGACTCGGGGTCAAATTTGATCAATCTTGGTAGAGGTCCACTAGCCAATGCTACTGCCAAATATCTAAGCTCTAGGCCTTGTGGTTTTAAAGAAAAAGATTTTTAAAGTTTTTACTATATAAGCCTATGTAAAACTAAGTGACCCCCGTGCGGGGTCAATTTTGATCCGAGGGTCATAATTTGAACAATCTTGGTAGAGGTCCACTAGCCAATGCTACATGCCAAATATCTAAGCTTTAGGCCTTGTGGTTTCAGGGAAGAAGATTTTTTAAGCTTTTCCTATTTGTTGCCATAGCAACCACATTTGAACAATCTTGGTAGAGGTCCACTAGCCAATGCTACATGCCAAATATCTAAGCTCTAGGCCTTGTGGTTTCAGAGAAGAAGATTTTTTAAGCTTTTCCTATTTGTTGCCATAGCAACCACATTTGAACAATCTTGGTAGAGGTCCACTAGCCAATGCTACATGCCACATATCTAAGCTCTAGGCCTTGTGGTTTCAGAGAAAAAGATTTTTAAAGTTTTCCCTATATAAGCCTATGTAAAACTAAGTAACCCCCAGTGCGGGGTCAATTTTGACTCGGGGGTCATAATTTGATCAATCTTGGTAGAGGTCCACTAGCCAATGCTACATGCCAAATATCTAAGCTCTAGGCCTTGTGGTTTTAAAGAAAAAGATTTTTAAAGTTTTTACTATATAAGCCTATGTAAAACTAAGTGACCCCCGTGCGGGGTCAATTTTGATCCGAGGGTCATAATTTGAACAGTCTTGGTAGAGGTCCACTAGCCAATGCTACATGCCAAATATCTAAGCTTTAGGCCTTGTGGTTTCAGAGAAGAAGATTTTTTAAGCTTTTCCTATTTGTTGCCATAGCAACCACATTTGAACAATCTTGGTAGAGGTTCACTAGCCAATGCTACATGCCAAATATCTAAGCTCTAGGCCTTGTGGTTTCAGAGAAGAAGATTTTTAAAGTTTTTCCTATAACCTTTGGACACCGGCATATTTTGTTACACACTCAACAGACATGCATGCGTTTTTGTAAACACTGTACATCACGTTTTGGCTACTTTCGGTTTACTGCGCGTGTTGTATACGTCAGCAAATAGATTGAGCTGTAACATGAAAGTAAAATTTCCATTGGCCCACCCTGCCTGCTAACCTGCGCATGGACTTCTTTTTTTTTTTTTTTTTTTTTTTTTTTTTGCTAACGGGAGGTCAATTTCAAGCGTTCTCATAAGATGTCAATATACCTAGGTTTGAGTACGACATGTCTGCTTTATGTCTGTGAAAAAATATTTGCACCGCTCAAAACACTACCCACAGGGGCCTGTACCTGCAACGTTGGTAAAATGAAAATTTTCAAAGCTGGTAAAATTGTGTCCAAGGTCATTTCGTCGTCTAAAAGTGTCAGCATTTGCCTCAGGCGCCTGAGTTTTCAACAGTCAGGAGCTGTCGGCATAGCCTTTTAAATTCTACAGACAAAACGTGTTCCATACGGTCACTGTCCTTCTATGGAAGGCCAAACCTGTCTTAACCCGCGTATACGTTTTATTACGTTACAGGTGTTCAAAGGATATATTCCTATGCAAAACTAAGTGACCACCCCCGCGGGGTCAATTTTGACCTGGGGGTCATAATTTGAACAATCTTGGTAGAGGTCCACTAGACAATGCTACATGCCAAATATCTTAGCTCTAGGCCTTGTGGTTTCAGAGAAGAAGATTTTTTAAAGTTTTTCCTATATAACCCTATGCAAAAACTAAGTGCCCATCCGCGCGGGGTCAATTTTGACCTGGGGGTCATAATTTGAACAATCTTGGTAGAGGTCCACTAGACAATGCTACATGCCAAATATCTAAGCTCTAGGCCTTGTGGTTTCAGAGAAGAAGATTTTTAAGTTTTTCCTATTTGTTGCCATAGCAACCAGAGTTCTGCATGGAATGGAATTCTTTGAACATTTTGGTAGAGCTTCATGCAAGGAACTTCCTGCATAGTTTTATCACATTGGCCTAGAGGTTTCAGAGGAGATGTCATTTGAATCAAAATGTTGACGGACGACGGACAATCATCGATCAGAAAAGCTCATCCTGGCATAGCCAGGTGAGCTAAAAAAAGTTAAAACTAAAAGTGATTTTAAAAGACTGTATGTATGACTATTAGATTACCATACCAGTAACTATTAACTGTTACTGCTGATGTTGTAACTATAGATTAGTTAAAGAAGTTTACTATTAAGGAGTATCATGATAACAACCATGATTTATAATTGCATTTTGACATCTTCTGCCATTCAGTGTTGTAAGACTAAATATCACTTGCTCTTCTATGCTAATAAATGATTTCAAACTGGTGACAATGATGTTTTATCTGATTTACCATTTTTTAAACTATTTGCTGTTAAGCTATTGTTTCCACTATTTTGCAGTACAATCAGAAAGGCTCTGTTCAATGTACTTACCAGAAGTACCACAGCTCCCAGACTTTATACGAGACACAACATATATTTTCACCACAACAGAATTCTTCCTCTAGGCATCTGTAAATATAAAAGTGTTCACTGTATACCTGTACATGAGGAACCAGTAACCTTGACCTAAAAGGTAGGGTCACACGATCCTGTGAGGACACTTCCCAGAAATATGAACTTGTTAACATTACTATGATAAAAAGATTAAAGATGTCATTTTATCTTTTTCTTGTTTTCCGCTCCAACTACTATACATAGTGACACTGGCCGTTTTAACAATTTGCTTGTTTTTTGGTGTTCAAAGTCTGGGACGAATATATACTACAGTTAATATTATTGCTCCAGTCAAAATGAATACATGTATAATTATGTACTTTATTTTCCATTTCGTCTGTAAATATGTACTTCATGTGTTCATTTTGTTTTTCAATGTCATTGTCACCTAATAATTGCAGAATGTGTTATTAACGTAGAGATTTGCAGTTCTTGGAAAACGTCAAACTACAAAGGCATTTTAGTTCTACCGGTACCCTGTAGATAAATCTTAAAACATTTAAAGATAAACTCAAACATATATATGTAATTTCACTTGAACATGCAATTAGCTATCTTTTATAGCCTAGACTATATTTAGTGAACCCCAAACCTGCAAACATTTTCTGGTAGTGAAATAAACAGCCTTTTATCTTTTACACATTCAAACACATTGACACTAATTATAAGTAAAGTAAATTGATGATGCTACATACTTGTCATTGTCACAGTAGTAACCTTTGACCTGAAAATATACAAAACATTGATAATGTAAAGTTTATAAATGACACATTTGTATGATATTATGTTGATTTGGGCAATACATATACATTCACTATATCAATGTTGCTTTCTTGTACAATCATTATCAGTAAACTTTGTAATCTGTTACAACAAAATGTATGGACACTTATTAGTCAAAGAATTCTTCTGAACTCATCTAAGCTCAACTTCAGGGATTATATTGTTAATTCAAAAACTACCTACTGATTTCAATATTAGGTGTGTTGCTAAAACCAAGGATGTTCAAAAGCAGACCATACAATCACTCATACACCTGCTTAGACAATGTTAAAGCATCAGTATTTCATAGTTAGATACACTGCCTATCAGCTGCTGCTAACAGGAACGTTTCTTCTGAAGTTTAACAACTATTAAAATATCAACAACAAAAAAACAACGGCCAAACCCACAAGCTGAATGAAAAAGGGTTTAAGAACTACTGCTTGTGCATTACTTTGAAAAATGTGTAAAAACGTAAAAACAAGTATTTGTTTCAGTTTCCTTGACTATCTGTGAGAAAGGGCAAACTTTAATGTATTACAGGGTTAGCCCAATTCATTTGGCTCTCTGTTTTGGATCTGGTATTTTTCTAGTTGCCAGCTTTCAGAAAGTACCCATCCGAAAACGTCGTTAGCTGTCGCTGTTATAAACAGTCACAAATGGGCCTTGCTAATAACTAGTCCAACTAGTCTTTAGCGAATCGAGATACTGCGTTATTTTTGTATGCGCAATATGAATATCTCTGCCAGATTCTGACCCAAAACAAAAATATCTCAGAATTTGCTCTAGCCTAATTAATTTGGCGTTTCAGTGTGACCCCTTTCACAGATCTGACATTTTATAACTGTCACACCTCTAAATGGTGAACAACTATGAAATATCAGCCTGTAAATTCGGTTTGCCTTCGAAGTCCAAATAGACTAAATTTGCTCAAGACATCACTTCATTATTTCGACTACCTAATAACCCTAATATATCTAAAATGTGTTAATACAGAAATTAAAGGAAGTTTAATTGGGGTTTCAATGTTAATGTGTAAAAATATGTAACAGAATGTCACATATTTTGACCTGAGTATGTTTTTTTTTCTTTTCTTTTGGTACAAGAAATTTCAGTTTATGACCTAAATTGTTTCTATTTCAGAATATTTTTTTTGTAAGATTTTCATATTTGAAAACTGTATTACGGCTAATGAAACAGAATTACAAAGCAACGTTAAGTGGCTCATATATACTTACAACTTCGTATAAACATGAAAAATAAACAAACACAAAAACTTTCTCGGTTGTGGTGGCCATTTTTCTTTGAACTCTGACCTTTTCTATATTGATTAACGGTTACTTTTACCTCCCTTTTTGTACAAATAAAACATAATCATTTATTCTACCGTTTCGACGGTAAAACGGGGCATTTTACTTGCATGTTAATAGCAAAATTACTTTAAGAAGTGACCAATTTACGGTGATTTTGACGGAAAGTCATCAAATAGTAAAGTAATTAAAAATTATCGAGGGAGGTAAAAGTAATCATCACAAATATTAATCGGAATACCTCTAACATTTTCCATTAATTTGACAGCTAGCAGACAGAAAATAAATGTAGGAAAATTCTCAAAGTCAAAACTGGAACTCTTTATAAACTGGAAATGTTTTGTTTTGTTGTAGTCGCATTCTTTTACATTACGGTTGTAAGTATTTTAAAGCATCAAATTCTGTAAATTAATTTCGTATTCCAGGTAGACATAACTATGCAAGCAGGCAAAGGGGTCAAGCAGTCCTGGATACCAATTGGTCAGTGGTCGTACTTTGTTGCACATGATCACAATCAAAGCATTGTTAGATTGTGTTCCAATGCTTTACAGGGGTATTATGTTATATAGCATAAAACACACACTTGAAAATGTTTAAAGCGACTGCACTCTAAATTCTTAGTAAATTTTAATTTTTTGGTAAAATCAATATATATTCAATTTGTCAGCATCAAGATTATTTTCTTTGTGTAAGAGCTAAAAATAAAGGTAGAAAAAAAATATTTACCCGAGCCAGGTTTTGAACTCGGATCTTTGCGCTTACAAAAATTTACAGCAGCTTAACCTACTACACTACGGAGTCAGCTGATTTGATGCGAGTTAAAAATATTGATATACCAAAGAGCCCACCCCGTTAGTCACGGGGTGATATATTCTACAATAAAAGTAAGCAAAACAACACATTTTAATTGTTTCTTTTGTTAGAAAACTTGTCACGTTATCATAATACAATGCCCCTGATACAGTAATGACAATTGTTTTCTTGAAATATTGAAAATTTTCTTTTATTAGCGTAACTTGTTCATCTGGAGTGCAGTCGCTTTAAAGGCCCATTGTCATCTAATATACTATAGGAGGTTTTAGTGTGTCGTCAAATCTGGGATTTTCCGTTACTAAAAATAGCGTGGCCGTCAACTGTAACAGCAGTCCCGACCGTATATATTGCATATCTAATTAGTACATTAAATATTTTATTGATCATTTACAGCTAGAGAGCTTTCATATGACAAGTGAACGGGTCACGTATTTTATCTTAAGCTGTCAAAAACAGATGTGCCCTATGCTATTTCCGATATACTTTTGTACATTTTATATGTTTCTTAATTATGCAACGGAAGGACACATACGTATATCTGTCAAAGGTATATTACAAATATACGGTCAATGGCATTTTTATTACATGATAGCATTACTTAGGAAGTACCTGATGAGAAATCTGTCTGGCTGAAGTTTGGACATAAAAACACACCGGACCAGATAGAGGAAGAGTCAGGTAAAACGCCAGTACAAACAGAACTGGTCGGACATGTTAACGATTCATTTAGGCATAGAGTCAGGCTTTAGCGATATAACTTGGCTCGAAATATAGAGTTAAAATGTTGAACAGAAATTGTACAAATAGACTATGTTAGAACTAGTAGACAAAATGAGAGACTATGATTTATAAATACTATGTTATTAAAACTGTGGAGAACTAAAGAAATCTATGTGTGTGTTATTAATGAGCCCAGAGGTAAATGACGTTACAATACTCATAGATAAAAACTGTTTAATTTACACCTAAACAGTACTGATGCATGCATTTCTTTTGTATTTATATCACTTGTTCATGAAAAGATGTTGCAAGAAAATGCTTCTTTTTGCATGTTTTGTTACAAATATCGATGAAAAAGAATGTGCTATTTTTCTATTTAAAATGCCATCCTATACAAATAATGGTCATTTTTACAGGTATTAAACACATCTTTCTTATCACCCCCCACTCTGTGTAAGATGACTTACGTGAATTACTTGTGACGTAGAAAAAGTTTCTTCCATGAGATACTTGGTTCAGATGGAAATATCAATCACTGAGGGTAACTGTTTTTGGGGGAACAAGGGTCCGCCTCTCATGTGCTCGGAACTATACAGCTGACTCAAAAGATACAAACCTGCAGATCAACTGAGACTGTTTTAATATTCTGTCTATACCAGTATATTGCAATACAGAGCCGGGCCGTTATGTGCTGCGGTACGAATTCCCGTTTCGCAATATTCAGAGTTAAATGAACTACTTACCTTACACATTTCTATGCATATAAATAAATCAGAAAAATAAGATCATGTATGACCATCTTTGCCACTCTTTGTTTACAAATTATATAATATATTGACCATAAGTCAAGTGAGCTTTTAATATGGATTTTCAGAATCAATTGTGATCAACCTGTGGCACTGTATTTATGGAAGTAATTTGGTTTTATTCTATTTTCCCAGCTTTTCTGTATCATCAATATATCGCAATATGTATTGCAATATGGTTTGGCTGTATCACAATATAGCGCAATACACGTTTGACCGTATCGTTGCACCCGTAGTATGTAATTATGTATTTTACCGTTAGTACATGCCAGGTGTATAGCACCCATACATGGGACCTCAGTTTTTGTCTCAGCCAAAAGACTGTTAGTAATTTTAGTTGGTCAACCATGGGAATCGAACCCGCTACCTCAAGATTACACTTTTAAGTCTTGTGCTCTACGGATTGAGCTAACTGGGCTGACCCAGTAGAGCTGTCATAACTAACTCGTATATAATACTGAGTCTCAAATAAATAACTAAATAACCAATCAAATAAACTCTTAATAAAAGCAGCCAATAGACTAGTTTCTAACAAAATGTGACTTATGAACTTCAAAAGGTATTGCCGAAAAGAACAAACAGTACTATGAAACAGTAGAAAATTAGTTAATTACATGTAAATGTTTTAATATATGTAATTACAATATACCGCTTACACATCACGTTATAAAGTAGGTGAGAACTTAATCTAGATACTGAAAGATCAGGGTTTCTCTTAGACCTCAGAATTAAAAGTTCTGCCTATTATTTTCGGAGTTACAGCCCTTTAATAGTTACTTTTTCTTGTGTAGAAGATATTTGGAAAGACTATTGAATGGGAATATAATTCAATAAATTAATATTTCATGATATTGATATAGGACTTCATTGACAAAGAAGAATAACTCTAGTTTCATTATTTTCCTGTGCAGAGCATAGCACAAAAACTATGGTAATTTCAGGTCACTTGATTCCCATTTATAAGCTTAATTATAGGGAAACTTTCAAAAATCTTGTCTAAAACCACAAGGCCTGGTATTTGAAATGAAGCATTGCGTAGTAGACTGCTACGTAGATTGTTCCAATCAGGACCCCAGGTCATATTTTTACCCTTTCTGCAACACCATTATAACAAGTGGTAGCCAGGTGAGCGATATATATAAAGGGCCATCTTGGCTCTCTGTTTTAATTAATGATACTAAACCATTGGTGAATGTATTACAATAAATTGCCATTATCACATGGAAGGGTGTTATCACTTTAATTATAAGAATGGTATATAGCAGCAAAAATGATCTTATAATTATAATGGTTGATTTCAAATCTGTTTGAAATGTGCTCAGAAAGAAGGTGCCTCATAAGTCAGAAATGGCTAGCCTTTAAGTAGTCTAAAGTATTTGGACAAAAAATCATTTCAGCCACTAGTAAGATTTGACAAAAGATTGCAATTAAGTTGTAGTATTTTTAAAGATATTTCATTGTACTTCCGTTTTCACATGATTATATTATTGAAGCTTAGTAATTTCCTAAAAAATAATGATGTGCTGGCAGTTGTTTTAAAATCTTATGCAAAGACAATGTTTTATAAATAGCTTAAAAGTTGATCTACCAAACAACATTCTTTAATTTTATTTTAAGAATTTAAGTGGATTCTTGCCAGATATAATACTTAAATGTAATAATAAAATTATGGTAATTTCAGGTATTTACCTGAAATAAGGACTAAAAGTGTTGTATATCTAACTAAGTATATGATTCTAAATCATTGTTTGTCTATATATACACAAAACGTACAAGAAAGTTCTCTTAGGCTGATCTTTTAGGCAAACAGTCAAGAATTCTTTAAAAGCTTTTTGAGTATAGGCTAGTCTTCATTTTGATGCATTTAAAAGGAAAAATAAATTAGCTGACCAACTGATTTATTGTAGTAAAGTTTCAAAATGAATATTATCCTATTTAGAGTTCGAAGTCATGTATAGGTTAGAGTTCATTTTGATGCATTTATGAAAATAAATTGGTCAGACATGACACTTGCTCATTAAGTGTTCATTTAGTGTTTTAAATTTGTTTTTGTAAATCAGCAGTATTCCCCTATTTACTGACTCAGACTATTATTGTTGTTATTACGCACGCTTAAGTGCAGTAAATAATTGTGCTGCATTTGGACAAAAAATAATTTCAACAATTGCAGTAAATAACTGTGCTGCATTTGGACAAAAAATAATTTCAACAATTGCAGTAAATAACTGTGCTGCATTTGGACAAAAAATAATTTCAACAATTGCAGTAAATAACTGTGCTGCATTTGGACAAAAAATAATTTCAACAATATTTTTTGTTAATTAGCATTATTCCCCTATTTACTGACCCTGTATATACTTATTGATTAGTGCAGCCAATACTGTGCTGTGAATTTGGACACAAAATCATTTTAAATACTATATTTTACTACAGTAGTATTAATGTAACTTGTATATAATTATAATCACTAACTCTTAATGTGAAAAAGTTATCAGTTTCTATCAGTGTAAAAGTACTGGTCCTTCCCAGTTCAACATTGCTTGTCTGTAAATAACTGAAATGCTGAGGGGTAAACCCAAAGAACATAGATACCCCAGCTTGTCACCTTTTTCTAGATAAAAGCAGATTTCCATAGAATGACCACATTAACAAAACTTTTCCAGCTTGATGTAATGTACATAAAAATTTGGGCCTTTAATTTAAACCTGCTGCAAAATCACCATATGGAACACCTCTATTTTTATTAAGTCAAGGGCAATAACTCCGCTGTTACCACCCTGATGAAAAAACAAAACCAGGTGCAAAACTAATCATCTCAAGTAACACTTGTGTAAGGTTTGGTGACTCTGTGTCAATTACATTAAGTTAAGGAGCAGTCATGCCATATAGAATGCCTTAATTTTGACTAAGTCAAGGTCCCTAACTCTGGTGTTACTGGTCCAATATAAAAATCAAAACCCAGGTGCACAACTTCTCATATTCCAATGAATATTTGTATAGTTTGGTGACTCTTTGAGAATAATTATACTAAAGGAGCAGTGCCTGCCACACACTATTGGCACTATGCCATATAGAAATTAATTGCCTTAATTTTTACTAAGTCAAGGGTCATAACTCTGGTATTACTCTTGTCCATTTTAAAAACTAAAACCCAGGTACACAACTTCTCATCCCAATAAACATTTGACTGAAGTCTGGTGATATCAATAGACCCTAGGTCACTTAGTATGTGCCACAAGATGGCCATTATGGCTCTTTGATTAATAATATTATCTATTTGACAAACTTCCAGCAGTTGGATTTTAATTGAATTCTTTCTGGTTAAAGGTAATTAATTTCTATTGGCGATGATTCATATTTTGGTTTCACAGAATCACATGATTGCTATATAAATAGGAGTCAGTCAGAGCCTATTTAAACCAAAAGTACAAATACTTAAACCAAAAGTAGAAATACGATAGAAAAGTCTGTTCTAAATATACATCCTGTATCAGTTTTATACTTGTAATGGTATTCATTTACGCAGTATTTGCTAGGGCAGTGATCTGTGCTTTGCAATTAAAAGTTGTTTTACTCAAGGTGCTCTGTTATTATTGTTGTTGTATACAACCCATAGTGTATTTAAGCTGAAAATAATACAAATCATCTGTTTTTTTGCACAAGCTGCAAAATTATGGTTGGTGAAAAGGAGTTGAAATGCCTGGGAAGGATGAGGGTACGTTCTTTTTTTTTAAAACATAATTTACAGTATATTTTTTCTGCTTCATTTAAAATACATTTCTGATAATGTCTTGTTTTTCCATCTCACACCTCTCATTTTGTCTGTAATTCTGTCTGTCTGTCATTTGGTCAGTGTTTTTTCTGTTTGTATATCTGCTGTTTTTTAACTGTCTGTATTTGTGCCTGTTTGTCTGTCTGCATTTCTGTCTGCACAGGTCTGAGTCGTAACCAAGCTATGAGAACAATAGACTAAGGGAATTACTACTCTTTTGTTTTATGGCCATCTGTTTGTCTGTCTATATATACAGAACTGTAAATCATGCAGATATCTCAAAATGTGTCCAAGCTAGGTTTATGAAACTTTGCATGTGTATAGAGTGGCTGGCATTAAGAAGATAATTATGCACATTATTTAAATTTTATTAGTTCGTCTGATTTTTAGCTAACTTGGCTTTGCCAGGGTGAGCTTTTAGAATGGATGATTGTCTGTCAACCGTCGTCCTTCATCCGTCGTCCGTCAGCATTTTGATTCAAACGACATCTCCTCTGAAACCACTGGGCCAATGTTGATGAAACTATGCAGGGATGTCCCTTGCATGAAGCTCTACCAAAATCATTAAAAAAAATCCATTCCATGCAGAACTCTAGTTGCTATGACAAAAAATAGGAAAAACTTTAAAAATCTTCTCTGAAACCACAAGGCCTATTTGGCATGTAGCATTGTCTAGTGGACCACTACCAAGATTGTTCAAATTCTGACCCCAAGATCAAAATTGACCCCGCCCAGGGGTCACTTAGGTTTACAAAGGCCTTAAAAAATCTTCTTCCCTGAAACCAATGGGCCTAGAGCCTAGATATTTAGCATGTAGCATTGCCTAGTAGACCTCTTCAAAGTTTGTTTAAATTATTCCCTTGGGGTCAATATTGGCCCCACCCAGGGGGTCACTTGTTTTACAAAGACGTATATAGGAAAACCTATATTGGTATGTAACATTGTCTAGTGGTCTTCCACCTACTTTGTTCAAATCATGCCTCTTGGGTCAAAATTTACTACACCCACCAGGCCACCAGGCAGGTGAGCCATTTAGGGCAATCATGGCCCTCTTGTTTTTTTTTTTTAAATGACGGGCTATTGTCGTCACATGATTGTCGTCTTTGTCGTTGGCATTGGTTAAGTTTTGCATTTAGGTCGCTTACATGGAAACTATCATAGCTTTCACTATGAAGCTTGGAAAACTTGTATACCCTTCTTCACATTGTATGCTAAAGATGTTGAGTGTTACCAGCTTTTTGGGGTAAAATTGGAAATTTGATGGATTTTGGTCGATGTTGACAATTGGACATAGCTTCTTCATTTTTTGTTAGATTGATTTCAAATTATTCACAAACAATGGATAATGTCCTTCAACATATCAAATGGGTTTTTGAGTCATACATTTGGGGGAGGTGGGAATACTTAGTATTTTTGGACTTGGGCATTTTTAGCTTGTCTGATTTTTAGCTCGACTTTTCTATGAAAAGGGGAGCTATCCTACTCGCCCGGCGTCGGCGTTAGCGTCACACCTTGGTTAAGTTTTTCGTACCACCCCACTTTATTTCAAAAGTATTAGAGGTATGGCTTTGAAACTTACCATACTTGTTTACCATCATAACCTCCATCTACAGACAAGAGTACATAACTCTGTCAATGTTTTTGACAGAATTATGGCCCTTTTTTTACTTAGAAAGTGTATTGAGCTTGGTTAAGTTTTTCGTACCACCTCACTTTATTTTAAAACCATTGGAGGTATTGCTTTGAAACTAACCATACTTGTTTACCATCACGACCTTCATCAACAGACAAGAGGACATAACTCTGTCAAGGTTTTTGACAGAATTATGCCCCTTTTTGACTCAGAAAATACATTGAATATGGGTAAAATCCACTTATTGCCTTAACCCTTTGAGATATTGCTTTGAAACTTTTAATGCTATTTCACATCATTACCCCCATCTGTACGCAAGAGAAGGTAACTCTGTCAGGGATTTATTTTAAAAATTAAGGCCTTTTATCGACTTAGAATCTTGGTTAAGTTTTTCGTACCAGTCCACTTTTTGACTGAACTGTTTGAGATATTAATTTGAAAGTTGGAATACTTGTTTACCATCATGATTCCCAAACATGGGCAGGAGAAGGTAATTCTGTCAAGGATTTTATTTGAATTATGGCCCTTTTTGACTTAGAAACTCAGTTAAAATTTTCATTCTTGTCCACTTGTTAACTTAACCATTTGAGATATTACTTTGAAAGTTGGAGCACTTATGTACCATCGCAAGACCTATCTGTAAGCAAAAGAAGATAACTCTGTGAAAAATTTTCTTGATTTGTACTTAGAAATTCCTGGTTAAAGTCTTGTGTGCCCTTAACTGTCAAAGTTTTGTTTTATTGGCAAGCACTAAAAAAGTCGAGCACGCTGTCTTACTGACAGCTCTTGTTTATGTTTTGGGAGTAGCTATAAGAAAATTTATAGTTTTTCAATATAATTCTTGGATAATTTAATTCAATGCAGTTATCAAACCCATGTATTCTTGTCATGTTTTAGATGACTTAAATGCCTAGTACTAAAATATTAGCCTTTGACTTCTAACTGCACTTGGAATTAGTGAATAAACTTTGTGTTTTACTAGCCAATGATATAAATGTTGTTTTAAGATAATCAGGTAAACTGATATCGAAAATAAGCTTTTAGGCCAACCCGATAAAAGCTCTGCAAAAAGGAATAAGTCAAAACAAATGATATAATTTGACTGAATTTCACCGATTTAACCAAATTGTCTGAGGTTTAACCTTGGTGTATAACATACTCACTAATTCTTGGAAATATGAAAAATGAAAAACATGGGTAAGATTTGTGCTTATTAAAATTTCTACAATATAATGACCCGTTACTGGCGGACCTCAGTGGGTCAAACTACTGATACCTCAAACTAAAATTGACGGTCCTTATGAGTTCGAAAAGAGGTTTGACTGTATAAGACTTGATCCTGCAGTAACACTGACGAAGTGCTCATTGCGAGCTAATGTGACCGTGTGTTGTCAGTCATCTGTTGGTGTGCATCACATAATAGTTGCCAGTGCTAAAAATAGAAAACCTTCAAACAACATCTCTTTTTTAACCGCTGGGCCAGTCTCAACCAAACTTCACTGGATTGATTCTCAAGAGAGTCCTCTACCAAAATTGCTCAAACATTATACAAAGATAGAGATTGTGTTTCAGGCAAGTGCATTGTGCAAGAATTATATCTTCTTTTTTCTGATTTATCTTATTATTCTACGTTTTTATTTTTCTAGTATGCAACATTGTTCTAAAACTATAATGCAAAAATATTCTGCAACCAAAGGCATGCAGTGTAGACTTGTTCAGTGAGCTCAAGTTTACTGTAACCGTGGTTAAGTAAAGACTTTCTCAGAGTACAGGTATAAATATTTATGGTATGTTTAATATGGCATTGACATGTTTGGCTGCTTACCTGTGATGAATCTAAATGCAAAAAATATTTTTCAATATTTATATTTTTAGCTCACCTGGGCATAAAAATAGGGTGAGCTATAATGATGAACATTTGTTCAGCATCTGTCTTTCTGGCACCAGCCTGTACTTGGCATTAAGCACTCTAGAGGTGACAGTTTAAACCAAGCCTTTAGTTGGTGAGAGGCTGTTAATTAATATAAAATTTCAGACAAGTTCAATACCAGGTCATCAAGAAAAACAAGAAAATTATAACTTAGAAGTTATATGTGACTATTAGGTTGGTGGAGTACATGCTGCGTACCTGTCCAAACAGTAGTACACAGGGATGTGCAAATCCTGTATTCCACTTGTCTCACATGGGACTTTTTGCCAGCGCACAAGTGGAATTTTCTGTCTGGCACACTGAAATTTGGAGGAAAAAAAGAAAAACAAATAAAATGGCCTGTTTCACCACATTGAGACCCTCTTGATCTATTTGCAGCATTGGGAAAACCAATAATTTGTCTAAATTTACCTCATTACAGCATCATCATCATCATGGCACTGTTGAAAAAGTTTTCAATACAGTTCAATTCAAATTTGTTCAGATATAAGATCAAGTACATAATATTTTTTTAAATGTTACACAGACATTTAAAGTACAGACAATTGATGCTAAGAATTTGTCATAAAAATAACTAGCAAGATAGAATTACCATTGCATAGTATGTGCCATTAAATAAATAAACAAATACATTAAAAATATTACGCTTGATCTTATGACCTAGGATGTCATAAGAGATAAAAATTTAATGTCATCCAATTAGGTCAAAAGGAAATGCCATAAACTCTATACTACCATAAATCATGATGCAATTATGTTTCTCTAGGTCAAGTCCAGATGTTATTTTTATCCAAGAGTATTACATGTTGATAAAATTGGTCAACAGACTGATGCCAAAGTATTGTTAATTTAGTAAGTATGAGTCAAATTTTGCAAAAGAAATATACCTGAAAGTGTGACTGTATGTTTTTGTGCCAAATCTTTTGTGAACTTTAGTCTGTATGTTGTTAAACACACACTTTTATATAGCTTTCTGTAAACACAAATTTTGTATTCTTTGTTTGCCTTTTTTGGTCACAGTTATGTAAGTGATCATAGTAACTTGCAAATCGACTAGGTCCTTGACTTTACATTTTGATAATAAAACTGTTAGTGAGTATATGAAGGGAGGGGTGCAACTTATTCCAAAATTTGAAAGAATAGCATTATGTCACAATAGTGCATTTGGGGTACTGTATAATATTATATTTTTAACTACTGGTACATTACGAAGGTTGAAACTTCTGAAATTCACTAGTCTGAAAAAACAGTAATAGCAAACACTATCACACTATTCATGGAAAAAGTAGAAACAGTTATTTTGCTCAATGTTGCTGTATTCTTTTACTATCATCATATTTGAGGTAAATTGTTAAGGCAGACTTGATCAACTAATAGGAAAGTGTCAATTTTGTCAAATTTTGACAGAACCAGTACTTAACTCCAATAGGCATTATGATTGAGGAAATGTGGCTGATTTCAAAATGATTGTGCTCATTAATACATGTATTGTGATCAGGTTGGATGAATTTCGGACAGAGCCTTTCCATTGGCTGGAGAACTGACAGTAGGAATGTGATAAAAAAGAAATTCCTAGATCACAATTGTAAGACTGTATGTCCAGTGACTCAGTATCTGGGATTACCTGGCAGGTTGTGAAATTTTCAAGAACATTGTGATAAGCTTTAATTATGATTGGATAAAATATTGTTTTAAGATACAGCCCATAGAACCTTCAGCAAGTGAAGGGCCATTACTCCAGGGTGTACCGGTTTAGAGTGCTGATGTTAGTTTGTTGGGCGTCTCAAACAGCATGAAAGGCACAGTTTATCATATCCTTTTCTAGAGACATAGTGTTTATTATCACCTTTATAAATGCACACTCTGGTGTAAGCTTCTAGTCAAAATGAGTAGGCAAAATGTATAAACACATTTATTGTAAATATATTCTTTATAATAAGGTCAGAGTTACACAAAAGTATCCAGCTGTTTAACATGTAATTCAATCATACAGACCATTATATAGAGTGCAGAGTTTATACTGTTTCAGCTCCTGTTTTGTAATAAGAATTTCAATGTAAGATTTATATCAAATGAATATAATATTACTGAGTGTATTGTGTGTGAAATGTATTGAATGAGATTATGTCATCTGCAAAGAAAGTTCATCTGATGCAGCTAGTCCTATTTCTGAATATCTCAACCTGTTTAATTATTTTTCAGTGTCAGCAGTAACAGGCAATAAACACTTGGCAAACTTGTAATATCCACATGACACATTGCATTGTTTCTTTTTTCAGGCTGAATGTAAATACTGCTGGCACAAGACTGGTTTTGGAAAAACAACTCACTTCTAGTAAGTAACAGTTTGTATCTGATTCAAATACATGTGCTGCTACATTAACAATCAGACCAGATGGTGGACTGTTACACTTAAGGATTGCTCATGAGTGCGCTTCAGAGACAAGAAATCAAGTCAAACTGAAAGTTACAATAATCTTTGCAGCTGGGTTATAAACTTGTGATAGGATGAGTGGTGTGTCATATACACTGAACTAAATTTCTAAACGTCCACTTTATAACATTCAGTTATAAGAAAAGTAGTTTGTGTAACAACTTAAAATTTAGAACTTCAGAGTTATACATACATAGTGCTCTATCGAATTTTACCCCCAAAAAAGACATTTTATTGTCACGGTTGACCGCGTGAGACAATGACTATGATTAACGACTTCTGGCAATATTACGTTGTTACACAAAATACTTTTCTTATAACTGTCAGAATGTTATAAAATGGACGTTTAGAAATTCGGTTCAGTGTATTGTAATATAGCAGAAGTAAAGTTCTCAGTCTAGGATTGGCTAGGAATAGATAAATGTGGTTACATCAGGCAAATGGCTCCTTGATATCATGATGTTTTGATGTGAAACAAATAAATCCCAAGGTCATGTTAATACATGTATCACTTTCTGCATTCACTGATAGAAGACAATTTCAGCTCAGAAAGATGAATGAAATGATAGTGTCTGTACTTCTGCATGATTGAAATTTGAAAATGTTCAGAAAACTCCTGTATAAAGTTAGATTTGGAAACTGTTTTTCACCAGCCACTAGTTGATAGAGAATTGATCAAATTTGGTACATTGTATTTTACAGCTGCAGTGCCTTCCAGTATTGTTGCGGAGATAAATGCTGCGAAAATATTGATGAGTTCTACAAGCTCTGGTATTTCTGGTAAGACTCAATTCCTGTTTCCACAATCAGTGATGCAGCTGCAGAAACTAAATGTAATCAATTCTAATTTGAAATGTGTTCTTGAAACAATCAAAAAAATACAAATGCACAAAAAAAGTTTGAAATGACTCAACATTCAGAGAAAATACCAAGACTCATTAGATATTATCGAACAAACCACATATATGTTTCTTGTCTGAAAATGTCAGAAACTTGATAGTTAATGCATTAAGTAAGGCCCTATACTGTTACATTTTAATTGTTTTTTAGCTCACCTGAGCACGGAAGTGCTCAAAGGTGAGCTATTGTGATCGCCTGGTGTCTATTGTCTGTCTGTTGTCTGTCTGTCGGACCACATTTAATCTTGTGTATGCAGTAGGGGCTGCATTTTCTATTGGATTTTCATGAAACTTTGTCAGTATGATTGTCTTGATGATATTGAGGTTGAGTATGAATAAGAGTATTCTGAGGTCAAAAACTAAGTACCTTGGATAAAAACCTTGTGTATGCCATACAGTGGATGTTTATAATATACAAATTGGTCAAAAGGTTTGCCTTGCCAAGGTCAAACAGAATATTTGTGTTTATGATATTTAGTTTAGAGTTGAAGATTGCTCACATATTGTCATAAGTTGCAGGTGAGCGATATAGGGCCATCTTGGTCCTCTTGTTGTTTTTTATACCAATTTGTTTGAATTAGATTGCAAAACAAGTTCACTCAACTTATATAAGACTCCTGATTGAACTAATCACAGCGTTTTTCATTCCTTGTGCCTGTTTATAGCTGGGTGGACTGAGGCAGGGTGAAGCATCAGGTGTCTTGCCTAAGGACACAACTCAAAGTTAATGGCCTGATCAGAGATTGAACCTTGGTCTTCTGGATTACGAAGTGAACGTCATAAGCACTACACCTGTGACACAAGCTGACCATGTTTCCAATCATTTGCAGGTTGTGTGTTTTAATCCTCATATTATCAGCATGTATTGCATTTTACTGGTTACGTCGGGCGCTATATGATGACGCAGTTGTTCATTCAAACTCCTACTGAAAGAACAAGGCCTAGATCTAGAAGAAGACGCTCTGGTAGATGCTACAGGCAGCTTACAGGTAAACAGTTGTCAAGTCGTTAATATAAAACAATTTAGGAAACTACTGTTAATTCACAATGTCCTGAAAAAAAATTAGAAAAGAATACTTGGTTATGTTGAGAAGAATGTTTGTGTAATCTAGTTTGTATGGAACAAAATTAATGTTCATCATTCACAATCAATGGTTTATAATAAAATCTACCTTGAAGCTCTTGTGAAAGATTAGAAGTGTAGCATAGGGTAGTATGTATGTAAATAAATATCATTTCAGAAGATACTAAAAAAAACCAGTTGTATCTCATTCAATATATTCAAGGGGATACATGTATTATGTTTGGAGAAAGAATATTTTTCTTTTCAGCAATATGTAACTATTTCACATAGAAACTGAACTATGTATGTTTTAAGTACATGTCACAAAGAAGAAAACCCATATTAACTGTGATTTGTTTTTACTTATTTGAAGGACCCTACAAGTACATTTGTATTACGTTATCAATGTTTTCTGACAGAGAAATATAGTCAAACCCTGTTTGCTTTATCTCAGGTATATTTATTAGATTAGTGAATGTCGGGAAACACTTCAATTTTTTGTTTCTGTCATATAACTCAGTTAGCTATAGCAATATCAAAATCAAACTTGGTCAGTAGTTAGCTGATGTAGAGTGCTATGAATTGATTATAGTACTTTATCAATCATTTTGATGTTTCAGGAGATTCAAACATTACACCACCAGCTGTCATCATACCTGACTCGGTGATAACGGCCCCACCACCGTATCTTGGTGAGAATACTGGATGTCCACACCCAGGACCGCCACCTTACACCCTGGGTTCGGGTAGTTCAATAAACTCTACTACACTACCTAGATTTCCACCGCCCTATAGTCAGATCGAGAAACTACCACCGCCTAATTATTCAAGCACAGATGAGATTGTTGTGTTAGATATGGGAAGTTGTAAGAAACATTGCGAGAAACCTGACGATGGTGTTAGCTGATGCAGGGAATGTATCTAGTGTTTGTACACCATGTCGTCTTGTGATAGAAACTCACATGTTTATCAAAAGAAAAACATGCAACGATTCTCTAGCCGAGTATGATACTTCCTGCCTATTGATATACACATGTACAGGGTCCTCCGTTGCCTGCTTTTATCATTTATAATACATAGCTCTTAATACCAGCTCAATGTTTATTTGCCAGCAAATCATGATTTTAGAAAAAGGACAAAGTCTGTTCTATGCATGTCTTCATTCTATGTTCGGTGAAAAAGGACACACATTTTTTTTTCTGCATGCTAGAAAATCATGTTCAGTGAAAAGGGACGCTGTCAGATTTTTGTATGCCTGAATCATGTTCAATGAGGAAGGACACAGTCTCCTTCAGAAATGATAGAGAATCATTATTGTAGTAAACAGCATTCATATTTAATGTGTAGATATATCAAAATGGTGTTGTTAAATTGATCTTAAATTTAAAAAGAACTTATGAATCAGCATAATTTACATGTAGCAATAGCTCTGATCATAATGAAAGGGTAAATTTTATTGATAGGGTAAGATGAAGCACCCATTTGTTACATACTTAAATTTTAAACCGTTTTCAAAGTGAAATATTTAGCAGGATAATATTTAGGCCTAAGATTACATGAAAAGAATGTGTTAAGTTTGTTATTTTGTGTCAGGTGAGCCGACTTTAATTTATAATGTTTAATAGTTTACATGTTTTGTTTTTAACTGACAATGGAAGCTTCTTCTATGTACAGTAACTTTCTTTTCGCTCTAAGAAATATTGCTGAAAGGTTCAATTTGTGCTTATAGTGTTGGAAAATTTCAGTGGTAATTTTTTGTAATGCCTTTGAACTGTTTCAATGCAGTATATCCAGATATGTTTATTGAAACTGTATCCTAAATTCTTTTGAATCCCACTTACTTGGTTAAGATAAACTGTGATGAAAATGTGCTAAGGAATTGGAAATAGGAAGTATTTTAGGCAGGTAATGAAGATGTGTAAAGAGGGACTTAGCCATGCTTAACTCTTAAATTAAATGATTCACCTGAATTTTTTGTAAAACCATTTTTGGTAAAATTAAAAAATGTTTTTTATTGTAAGTGAAAATTTCCAGCCTTGTTGGTCTATCAGTGAACGCAGTCCATTCAGAGTTTGCTTAGTACATGAACGGATGTAAGATGCTTAGCATTGTATGAAAATCTCAAAATCCTTATTCAAGTTTTATTAACATTTTCAGACACAGCTGTCATATAAACATGCTTTTACTCTCTCTTATCATAGCTTATACCCTAAAGATTTGTCTGTGATTTTATTTTTACCTCCCAGTATGTTAATCATATTTTAATCAGTGTTACAATTTCTAATTGAGAAATGTATGTTAATGCAAAAGTTGTTTAATTGTATTAAATACTAGTATATGGAACATTTTGGGGGCAATATTTGTACCTGTTATATTTCACATGTCTGTCAACATACTGTTATACAGTTGCATCATTTACATGTACATGTATCATCGAAATTTCTACTTACATTAAAACACCCTTAAGTTTCATGTTGTTAATTGAATACAGTACAATGATTGAAATCACTATTGGAACAGTTGAAATAGAGAGCAAACTTTGATGTCCTCGCACTGAGAGGGAGAAATTGTCTTCATGTTATCTCTTTCTGATGAGCAAAATTTACATGACTCTTACCTTGGTAGGCTAAATATTTTCTGCTCAAAAAAAAAAAGAGTACTGATAAATGCTGATTGAATTGAGCTGTATGTGAAGTTTGAACAAGGGACAGTGACAATGCACTATACAGTAGGTTTCAATAAAGCAGGAGTTTGGCAGTATAGGGATTTGGTAAAAGAAGTTGTGAGGGGTCTATTAGGTTTAAGGCTTTGATTTTACATTGTTCGATTAGAAAAGTGATATGGACAGGAATATTTGATCAGGTTAGAGCCACCCACCTGTTCCACTTCAATCTGTGTCTCAATTTGCTTATATATCTTTCAGGAAGTGAATGCTGGTCAAAGTGTTAAACCTATATCTGATACTCTACTCTCCTTCATATCACATGATGTAAATAAACCATTTATAAATATGGCAGTGCAACAATTTATTACAGTTTATACTTGATAAGCTTTTAAAAGATACTATATGAAGACTTTCAGGTATATGGTATGATTTATAGTTTAGGTATTTGACATGCATACTGTAATTGAATGGAGGATCCTTGAATGTACCCAGATTTGATAACAGTCCAAAATGAAATGATGTTATATACTAAGGGAGGTCATGATTGATTTATTGTTTTAACGACTGGGTCAAAGTACAAAGTAATCAGAGTGTGATCTGTTTGGTAATATGAACAGCAAAATATTTCAAGGTTAAAGATGAATCAGTTCTAATAGTACCTGTAAGTACAGCAGTTGTGACCTGAATTTTGACTTTGGGAATGGCGTTAACTGCAATAAGGGCATGCTCTGCTATTATTTTAGTATTTCATATTTTGAGATTAAGAAATGTTCAATGCCAGCTTTTCTAGAAGTTTTAGACTGATGTGCTTTGTAAAAGATTTTATCTGTATCTATGAAATGTTTTAAGGGTGTTTAATTTTAAGTTTATAACATGTGCCAGAAGTAAATATTCAGTTTCTTTTATTTCATGACCCAAACAGACAGTAAAAATTAGCAGCCCATAATGTACATTATACATAATGAACAAAAAAATTTGTTAAAATGAGATTATGATACTGTGTTTGTTTGTATCAATTAATAGAATATTGTTTTTATTGTATCTTGGTACTTTAATAATCTAGTTTCTTGATGTTTCAGAGAAAGCTGCCATTTTTTAACAGTTTCCTCTTAACTGTTATTTGAATAAAGGGAGTGCCTGACTATAGCTGGAAATACATTCTGTCAAACCCTCAAAATTATATCTATATTATAACATTTAGAATGTAGTCAAAACCTTTATGTAAAGGTATATTCAGTCTATAAATAAATAAAACAAAACAAGAGTTGATATTTAAGACTTCAAGAAGAAATAGGTCACTAATTGGATACAATTTTTTAGCTTGACTATTTGAAGATTAAGGAGGCTATTGCTCTCACCCAGATGTCTGTGTTGGTGTCATTGTTGGTTTAAGTTGTTTTTTTAAATCTTCTATACCATTTAACTTTCATACTTGTTTCTTATGGCAATATAGACAACTGCAGCAAGTCACATGACTCTGTAAACTGTTTTTGCATAGTTATGCCCCTTTTTAGTTCTACGATTTTGTCACAAAAACTTAACCTAAGCTATTACTTTGCCATTTCTCAATATTTTTTCATCAAACTTTCAATTTATTTTGCTTATGACAACAGGGTAGTGATGCAGCCAAAATCTTTGACAAAGTTATGCCCATTTTTTAGCTCTTAGATTTTGTCAAATAACTAAAGTTGACTATAATTATATTGCTTATGACAAAAACCCATTTTACTGACAAGCCTTTGAAAGGTGAGCGGGCCGTCAAGAGACAGCTCTTGTTACTTATCTCCAATTAAAAGTCAGTTCCCGCGTTGTTTATGGTTTAATATAAAATAATTTTTCTACCCTTTGTATATAGAGACAAAATCGTGAGTCATGTTAGAATTGAGAATATACCATACAATATAAAAATTATGCAAGGAGTAAATATGTTATGTCAGTTACCAATGAGCAATTCTGAGTTAAAATGGTTTGTTTAAACTAACATATAGCTGCATAGTTATGAATAAGGTAAGAAATTACTGTGTAATCAGTATGGTGATATTAATGATTATGTTTATTTTCTACATTAGTCAGGATTTTTTATAATCAGTATTTCATTTAATAAGTGTCCTATGTTAAATAGAGCAGCTCATTAATACAGTATTTATACAGATAGCTTTGTATAGAAGTTAACTCATCCGCAAGTTACTTGTGAATATTTTAGAGAACTGAGCATTTTGTAAGGATAGTTGTATAAACATTTTTGCCCCATGTGTGATAGTCGGGTATATAAACTGAAAAGACGTAAGTTATTGATAATAGTATGTCAGATTTTAACAGTAAAATGTAAATACTGTATGTCCTAAAGTGCTTATAGCTTTCAAGAAGTTTTATATTGTTAGTTTTTGTTTCTGAGATTGTCTGAATATTTTACATGAATGTTTGTGAAAGTTTTGACTTCAATTTATATTTTGTTACACAATACTCGTACAAGTAAGATCAAAGTCTTTGTAAATTTTTTGTTGCATGCAGCTGGACAACATGGATCACTTCTGTGTCTGTCTGTCCAACTGTCTTTTTTGCACATTGTATCCTTCAAAGTGACTGACTTCAAACTTTGAAAAATTCTTGCATTTAGTAAGATTTATAATTATTCCCCCCTTTGAATATTTTTAACCAGTAAATTTCTCACTCACTGTAAGAGATAATCCAGTAAATCTTGGTTTATGAACAGAGAACAACTCACAATAGCTGTATATATAACAGCCATAACTCTACCTAATTATGTATTATTTAAATTATTCTATTTGTCTTGGTAAAAGCTTAACAACCAGTAAAATGAGCACAATATGCATTCATGAAATATAACTCTGTTTACACCCAGTTATTATCTCCCTTCCAAAAACTGCTTTTATGCAATATATGTTGAAGTATATTTGGTTGTTGACAGATTTAACTGCAGTTTTAGAACTTGTGTGATTATATAATTAGCAAGGGACACTACTCAGAAAAATTTCTTTCAGGTCATGTAGTTTTCCCTTAAATTGCTTTTAAATCCCTTGATAAGATAACAAGCACATGGCCCTAAAATCCTGTCTCAGTGAAAAAACTGTGAATCTTCAATGTCTTACAGTGACACTATCTCACTTTAAAAATACATTTAGTTACTCATAATGTAATTTGAGTGTTTTTATTGTGAATGTTTTATTTTCTGAAATACCCGGTAGCTTTTTTAACCACAGGGTGTTTTGCTAAAAAAATTAATCAAAATAAATGCACTTAAAACATACAATGACTTCAAGAGATTTGATAGAATCTGTTCCATATATAGCTAAGGTTTTAGTGTAGGAAATAATTCCTAAGATTGTGACAGTTATCTTCTAATATATTTTCCATCAGATTCATCAACTGTGCATATTTCTTCCAAATGAAGACGTATTTTATGATGTTTGTTGTTTATTTCTTTGTTGTTCAATTGCATAATGCTATCCTTACATTAGTTTGTTATACAGATTAGCAGTTAATTTTATCACCTTTAGTACCAGAATTTTTTTGGTTATTTTATTTCACAGGACGCCATTAAAAGTTGGCAAAACATTCCTTTTGTTTAGCATTAAAATCTGTTTATTGTTATTAGTGATATATTGTGGCAAGTACAAGATACCAGGTACATGAATGTAAACTTTCGAAAATTATTTGGATATCTTTATTCTTAATTTGTTATAGAGAAAGTGTCTTATGTCAAAACATATAGGCCTAAAGTACCTGTCTCCAGGAGAGTAGTGTCTGATATTTGATTGGCTAGTACTGCTCAGTGTTGTTTTTGACCATTTATAGGCCTATGGTACCAGTCTCCATTGGTTAAAAGTGAGTTCAGTGTAATTTAATTAATCAGAAGCAAAGAATTCGAGACCGGTTTCATAACATTGTTACAGTGTTTTTCCCTCTCCAAATATAAACACTATCCTTTATGTCTCCCCCTCCCCCCATGTTTGTGTTAGAGGGACATATTGCTGTTGTGCTTTCTGTCTGTCTGAATGAATGTTCTTATATCAAAAGTCATCAAACTTTAAAATGTGAACTTGTTTTCCCTATCCTTAGACCTATATTGATTTGCACATGTGGATTGGTAGACCAAACCTTATCATATCAGTAACTAGAGAGTGATTGGGTCTAGGTTCTTCAAACTTGGTAGGTGGGTTGATCTTGACAAGTAGATGAGCCCTGTAGATTTTGAGGTCAACAGATCAAAGGTCAAGGTGACAATGACCTTCAACAGAAAAAAGTTAACTGATCAATATCTAGAGAATGTAGTGGCCTAGTGTCCTCAAACAAGGTAGGTAGGTCGGTCAGGACTAATAGATGACCTAATAATTTTGAGGTCAACAAGTGAAAGACCAAGGTCACAGTGATCTTCGACAGGAAAATAATTTGTCTACACAGTAACTAGATAAGGCTTTGACTTGATAAATTTTGAGAAAGTGATGACACTTAAAATGTTGAACAGTTGGTAAGGGGAGACATAGCTTTTGAGAAAAAAACACCTTTTTACCTTTGTTTTCTACATTCAGTTTGTCACACAAGGATATTAATTTTGCATTACTTTGTTTCTGTTTACTATCATTTTGTTTAAAGATACACATTATAGTGCTTTGGTCTATATGTGCCATGCTTTTGTTTCATTTTAATTGTTTTGTTAATGATTTATTTATTCATCATGATGTTGATTAAAGTATTAAAACTGTTTTGTATGAATAAATTCAGATGAGAATATTATGTATGTTGTTTTTAGCTCCCAACAAATTGTGAGGGGTCTGATTCTGGTGTCAGTTTTTTCGGTTGTGCAAGCAATAGGAAGAGCAGTTTTCCTGGAATCATCATTAAACTTGGTACAAATGTTTGTCTTTATAAACTCTAGGTTAGGGTCAAAACTGTGTTATGAGGTCAAAAACTAGTTCAACAGGTCAGATAGTAGAAAATACTTGTGTAACAGAGACTGCCTTTTTACACAATCATCGTGAAACTTGGTAAGAGTATTTGTATTGATGAACTCTAGTTCTTGGTTTAAACTGGGTCACATGAGGTCAAACAGTAGGTCACAGGGTCAGATCATAGAATAACCTTGCACAGGATAGTTTGTTCAAATCAGATGACTCAATAGAGGAATGCAGTGGCAGTCTCTCTCTCTCTCTCTCTGTTGCATCCTACTGTCATTTAATAGGACATTATTGTCAGATATATGTAAGCAGGTAGTTGTCGCTGGTAATATATTTAGCAAATGGTTTAAGGATCCCCAGGGCATAAATTGCCCCCTTATTCCACCTTTGCCCTGGAAAGAGGAACAACAAATAAAACAAAAAGAAGGATAATATTCTACCTACATGTACCTGTTTTCTGTAGAATGAACATACATGTACATTAATTCACATTTAATTCTGTATCAAATACATAGATCTGATGACTTCTGTCATACCATTAACTTACAGCACGT
This sequence comes from Saxidomus purpurata, assembly GCA_022818135.1. Taxonomy (NCBI): domain Eukaryota; kingdom Metazoa; phylum Mollusca; class Bivalvia; order Venerida; family Veneridae; genus Saxidomus; species Saxidomus purpurata. Next base: position 45,655,372 of record JAFMSR010000013.1, read on the forward strand.
TTGAAGATTGGTATTTATTCAATGTACTCCAAAATCTTGCTATGATGATTAAAATCTACAACGATTTGGGAAGACAATAGAAATGGGAAGCCTGTAATATAGGTTGACAAAAATACTCTAATTAATTACTACGAGCTGACACAGTTTGCCGAGTTTAGTTCAAAATGTAAAATAACAAAATGATTTGTAAGGCTTCCTTGTTTCCACATTGTGGAGTCACGCTAGATATTAATGATTTGTACAGTGGAGGAAGGCATGATCATGGCATGAAACTATAGTGACAAACACCACTATAATGCACCTTGATATACTGTAGAGCTGGTAAATTTTTCAGTAGTGTCTTTTTCTGAAGATTTTCGTCAAATGCTTCTGTGGAGATGTACTAAACTGGGACTTCAAGATAATATAGCTAGTTTAATTTTTATAATTCCTACATTGTACATGTGCAAAAAAAAAAATCTTGCAGTTGAATGGAAAACTTTGATAACAGTTATATATAAAAGTAATCGAAGTCGCACAGGCCAGGAGTAAAATAACTGAGTAATCAGAGGTCTTGAGTTATCCTAACTCCAGGCATTTACAAGGGAAATTATCTCCTTAGTAAGGGTCTTTATTTATAAAGTGCATTGATTTCTCTGCCAGTTATGGCCAATTATGCCTTAATCATAAAAACAAATGTTTGCATCAGTTTTATTAATGACATACCAAATGTAAGCTGCGCTAAATATATGTTATAAAAAAGAATGCATGTTTATTTCCATGGTAACGGTATATATACTATAATTCTCTTGACATTTTCAAGGAAAACATTTTACAAAATGTGAAGAACAATACCAATTGCATGATGTAGTTTATTCAAGGTATCAAAAGAGATGAAAATATTTTTTAATTCTATTTCAAATTATTTACAAATGTATAGAAATATTAATTTGATTTCTATACATGAATCTGGCAGACAGAGTTTCCTTTATTTTTGTTTAATTGAATCAGAATAAAAAGTGTCTATAGTTGCAAACAAATACAAATGTGCAAATAATATCTTCTACAGTTGAGTCACTATACGGACAATTGATCAGCATTAAACAAACACTCAGTTACAATTGACAATAGGACTTTTTCTTGGGACATGGAAAAAATATGGATGTGTTGGCAAAGGTATGAATAGATCTATTTAATTAGCAGCTTCCAGTTGCCTCAGGTAAATTACTGAGAAAACTACCTGGTGGGATTGCAGATATTCCTCGAGTTATATAAGTTACCGTATATACCAATGCCCGAGTCATTCATGGTAATGTGCAGTTAAACATATAGGAAATATGGCCAGTACTGATGAGAAATCTCAAGTGATTGAAGCTTAAGTTAACAAAGTTCTACTGTACCAGGGGAAATTAAACCACTGGTAACACTTCTCAGCGTGCATGACATCTACTCACTGATGCAATAATTCCCCATGTAGCATGCTATTAGATGTTTTGTATAACGAACATACATGTATCTTGTACTATATACCAGAATCTGCCAGTCTATCCCTGACTCCCTGACCCCAATACTGATGTAACAGGATGAATGAACTTTCTTCAGTCTCATTAAAATCAGTTGCTACTCTGAACGTTTATCATCAAGCAAAAACAATGTCATCTGGCTGATGGAAAATGACTTAAATGAGACTACCTAATTATAACAAACTGAAGTCATTCAATGCTAACATATCTTGTCAAGTACTTGTAAGTACTAGAATGTGATGCAAGACTCCACAAGTCTTTGTACTGTAATCTAATATCTTTTAGATACGTTGTCCTCATTCATATTTGATTAGGATATTATTGTGATTACTAGTTACAAGTTGTTTAACATATCTACACTTAAATTTATTATTGAATTTTCTTATTTTTCGTTATTTTTTTTGTATTAATAAGTTTTTGATATCTTTAAAACCAATCAGCATTTTTTACATCAAATTGTGTTGTTTGATTTAAATACCCGCCTGTTTAGGAACATCATTTGAAACTTCAAGAGGATTGATTACTTATTGAGATATAACTAATTAAATTGCATAGCCCTAATTTCCAATCACAAAATTTTTTAGTAACTTGTAGTTGATATTTGTGTATTTGTTAAACAAATTTGCAGAGTGACGTCAAATTTGATTTCCAGTGTCAAGATCATGGGTTCTTGCACATCATCTTAATGAGGTGAACATTTGGCCAGAGTTTCAATCAAATCCATCAAGTCTGTTAGGACCTGAAGTTGTGTCCTTGACCTTGAGCTAGTGTGACCAGATCATGGGTATACACATTGTCACAAAGATGTGGTCATTTGACTGGAGTTTCATAAACAAGTAGGTCATGATGGCCCTATATCGCTCACCTGTGTACCAATGCTCTTACTGAATGAAATCACTTGTAGCTTAAGGGAGTCAGTATTTGCTAAGGAAGCGAATGGTTGCTAAGGAAGTTACTTGTTCCTAGGAGAAGTCACTTGTTTCAAGGGGAAGTAACTGGTTGCTAGGGGAAGTCCCTTGTTCCAAGAAGGCACTGGTTGCTAAGAAAGTCACTGGAAGCTGTTTTCCCTGTAACTTTATATACAGGCAATGGACCCCCCCCCCCCCTCCCTCGACTTGTGTGGTCAAATTTGACTCAAGGTGCATGATTTGAACAAACTTGGTAGAGGACAATTAGACAATACTACAAACAAAATAACTAAGCACTAGGCCTTGTGGTTTTGGAAAAAAATATTTTTAAAGATTTTCTCATGTAAGTCTGTTTTTCAAGTTTTTCCTATACAAAGTGATCCCCTTGGCTGTGTCAATTTTGACCAGAGGCATGAATTGGACACACTTGGTATTTAAGGTCCACTAGGCAATGATACATACTAAATATCTAACCTCTAGACCTTGTGGTTTCAGTGAGGAAGAATTTTAAAGTTGTTCCCGAACTTGTCTCATGTATGAAAACCAGTGGACCCAGAGGCAAGATTTGAACAAAGTTTGAAGAGGTCCACAAGACAATATTACACACCAAATATCTAAGCTCTAGACCTTGTGATTTAGAAGATTATAAAAAGTTATCCTCTATATGTAAAAAAAGTGAGCAGGGCCAATAGTGGACATCTAGGGCAAAATTTGAACAAACTTTGTAGCTGTCCACTAGACCTTACTGTTTACTGAATATCTAAGCTCTAGGCCTTGTGGTTTCAGTGAGGAAGTTCTTTCCTATATCTTGCCATATCAATCAGAGTTCTGCATGGAATGGAGTTCTTTGATAGAGCTTCATGCGAGGAGCATCACTGTAGTTTCATCAACATTTGCCCAGTAGTTACAGAGCTGTCGTTTGAAGCAAATTGCTGACAGTTGACCGACAATTATCATCTATTCTAAAACCTACAGATTTTAGAGCCAGATTCAAATCTTGGACCTTAAATTGTGACATTGACCTTGAGTCGTCATTGCCAGATCATGGGTTTTGCACATTAACTTGATAAGGTTAACATTTGACCACTGTTCATCAAAATCCTTTAAAGGGTTAAGGAGATAAGGAGCAAACTGGAAAATAGACTCAAACACTGGACCTTTTGATGTGACACTGACCTTGACCAAACATAACCAGATCCTGGGTTGTGCTCATGGTGAAACATTAGACCCAAGTTCCATTAAAATCTTTCAAGGGGTTAAAAGGAGACAGGGAGCAGACACAAAATGTTATGGTCAGACAGAAGAACTAAGACCATTCAAGACTACACAGTGGGGGATAATAAATGATGGATGATATTTATAAAGGATTAAAAAATCCCCTTTACAGCTTAATTTTGCTATTTGCTAAGGATGTAAAAAGTAACATAACACAACGTCTCTTTGAAATACTTTATTTTTACCTCAGCAAGAATACAGCAAGCTACTTTCAACTTACCCTTTACAATATACATGTATCTTATATTCAAGAAAATCTGGCATGTGAAGTCACAATCATAATGTATAACACAACAAAAATGCATTTCAAAGTTTTTCAATATACATTCATAATTTATTGCAGTCATAATATATTACCATGGGGGCTGATTTCTCAAAATAACCAGCTCAAACATGTAAACATGAGAAAGATCAATATTCTGCTAAACTGTTGTGTTTTTAGGGGGAAGATGTTCAGCATTGCATATGAAAACTAGAATGGTGTCCAAGTAGGTCAGTAGGTCAAGTGACCCTGGGACTGGGCCAATTTGGACCCAAGAGGTATGATTTGGATTATCTTGATACAGGACTGGCAATGATACATGCCAAATATCTAAGCTCTGGGCCTTGTTGTCTGAGAGAAGATTTTTAGAAAATTTTCCTATAAATCTAAATGTAAATTAAGGAACTTGGTGTGAAGTCCATTTAGCGGAGCATAAAAATTATTGTGGTATACACAAAACGCTGACATATTCTTTGTGTTTTTACCCAGAGTATACTTACTTACTAATACACAACGAACTAGCAGTTACATACAGCTTTTAAACAATTTACATATTCGTAACAGATTGCACAAGCACAGTCACAATATATCAATAACAGTCATAATATATTACATATAGATCTAGTAAAAGAGGTGAAAGGTGCATCCTATATAGTGCCTTTCAGTTAATGGACCATCATACACAAAACAACCATCATAAATATATGACAAATTGTTTCTTTTTCTGTCTTACAGGACTTTTCCTTTGTATCAACAATACTGCATTACAATTATGATATTTGAGGCATTGAATAATGATGTTATATTAAAGAGAAGGACACTATTGCCAAAGGTGACAATAATGCTTACTTCATGCTTGAATGACAATTTTTTGGATATTATATAAAACTTTACCAACTTTCTACAGACATTATTAAATTGAACAATGCTATTAAAGTTTAACATATCTATCTTCAAACTTTGTGTAGACATTAATCCAAAGATGCTCTCTGTTGATTTTAAGTTCAACAGGTAAAAGTTAAGTATTATAAGGCTTGCTTGAAATATGAGTTAACATTTAACAGATCTAAGGTTTTTATCTTTCGCACAGCTGGCATATTTTGAAACACACTCAACAGACATGTGTTTTTGTAAACAATGCACATGACTTGTCATGTTACTTTCTGTTTCACAGATGTGTTGTAAACATCAGCAAAGCTTTAACATTATAACAGGATTTTCCTTGGTTCACCATGAGAGGTCCAGCGCACATTTCAACATGTCTGTCAACATGGACTTCCTGTTGTTTTTGGAAGGCCAACTTGACTGCTGAAACTGTATATTGTATGCAGAAACAAATGTATCTAACCAAAAATTTATCAGTGGTTTAAAAAGGCAAAAAATTTCTACATGATACGTAAAAAACTCATAAAACAACAATGAATTATTCCATTTAAAAATACTTCGAATAGCTCTTTCTTCTATGGTCATTTAAGTATTCTCATATTTAAACACATCAATTACATGAATGTTTTAAAACAAGATAACTTAACATACGATATAAGACTGAAAAGGTCATAGCACTTCAGCTGAAATGGTAATAAATACTGGCTTCAACCTCTGTCCAACAACTTCCTTGTCATATACAAATCTCTAAAATTGTCTTTTTCCTATCACATATCAACACAGAAAAACATTTATATAAATCTTTCATATTGTAAGTGCATGACGAATCTTTAGTAATGAAACGCTCGAGGCATACACAGGGTTTGAAGCAAACATTTTTATTGGAAGGTCCCAGACCATTGTTTCTACTTTAAGAGTTGCAGGTCCTCTCCAAGTTGTGCTCTCATCCGCCTCATTTTTACGTATTTCACCTTTAATAGGTTCAACAGATGTGACAAACTCAAAATGAAGTCTCCAACGCTGACACACTGAAACAGACAAAGATGATGTTGAGATCATAAATTCACACATCAACCCAGTTTAAGTTTATAGCATCACAGTGTAATTATTACGGATTATATAAACATGTGAAAAACAATGTAGAGAATTTGACTGCAAATGACTTGACAATTTACCAATAAGCATAACAAACTTTGAACTTTGAGATGTTGACTTAAGCTGGCAGGTGTGCTGAATCAAGTTTCACCGAAGGAAACTTCATCAAATAAAATTACCTGCAAAATTAATATAAAGTTCTTCAAGTGGTTTAGAGATACAGAGCAAATTCTATGTTGATTCAGAACAAATCATTCTATGTTGATGCCTGATAACAAACAGATAAATAGATTTCGTTTGTGTTTTTCATATTATTTATTGCAGGATGTTTCAATTCCAATGATATATATACCGATATCAGTCATGAATGACGGTGTTGCTGTCAGTGGTACAGGTATAGAGAAGTTGGACTTCACAGTATGTAAGCACATCTCCTGATGTCTCACGTACGACGTGAGTGAGCTCCCTTGACTAGACTTCTTCCTACACTCCTCTGATATATTCTCCTCACTTTGTAATGTCACTGAATACTGTAAAATATATCAAATATCATGAAAAGTGATGCAAGCTACTGTACCAACTAATTTCTACATCGAAATATGCTGGCGTCCCAAAAGAATCTGTCTGGCAAACAATGATCGTTGTTTAAGTAAATCAGTACTCAAATAAATACTATGATCAGTTTTCTTCTTTACTGACAAAATCATCTGGAAAGGTTTTTTCGATCCACTAAAATGGCAAAAAGCTGTGCGCTTAAGTGGTGAACATGAGTGATACAGTTAAGCTGACTTTCACACATGTTCTGCTGGGTGTTTCTGATGAGTATCAGTAAATGATGGCAATGCTATGGGCAGCTATGAGCGGCTATGAGCGGCTATGAGCGGCACATATGATATACAGTATTTAATCTAAAGTTACACTTTTCCTATTTTCTAATATTGATACTTCAACAGGATTCTTTTTCAAAATGACTCATCTAAAAACAGAACATTGGCTTTTAACAGATGTAATAACTGGTGAACCCTAGACTACCTGAACACAGCTGACTGTGGTATCGGAGAAGTCCATAACACCAATGATATCTTCTCCAAGCTTATATGCTTGTTTATACAGGATGCACTTTGCTACTTTACCTCGGCTATTGGTTATGTTGTATGAATCTACAAAACAATCAACAGTTCTGTTATTTTCAAATGCTTTTTTACCATTTCATTTTCATGTCAATTAAAAGTTTCTGTTTGTTTCTAAGTATTTCAAGCTGTACTTTCTTGTTTTGAAGTATAACAACATGAATGTTAACGCTATGTTGAACGTAAATGCTATCTGAGAGGATTGAGTAAAGTAAGTATTTTACTGTAACACTCACATTTGGACTCAGATTACATCAGTTCAATGCCCCAGTCTCCTAGACTATAGTGCTTCATGTGATTTACTGCAGTTCTTGTTCATACTACTGTTAACTGATGTATGCAAAATGAATTAAGATACAGTTTGTGTTTACTTACGTGGACCATTTCTTGCTGTCACTGTTCCAAGAATACCAAGAGCTATATCAAGAACAGAGTTCTCCTGTTTAGGCTTCAAGAATGGATTTGATGGTTGAACCTCGTCTGAGTCCAGGTACACACTTATATCATTCAGTCCTGCAAATACACATAGAATAAAATAGTTAGACCTTCTTTAATTTGTTCTTCAGAGTCTTGCAATTTTTTCCCATGGTGACTGATCTTGCAAACCACATTCCTATTACGTAGACTTGACTTGTCTCCGTGTAGCTGACCTGTCATTTTTATAAAAGCAGATCAATATATTTAACTTTAAAACTTTAAAAAAAGTGTCCCAACTTCACAATTTTGATTTAGAAAAATCCCTTTAACTTTACATTAAGTCCTATCACCATTTTTCTTAAAGTTGATGGGAATTTAAATAATCTTTTAAAAGAAAATGCATGCTCATAAAACGTGTAAGCCTTGCAAGCATCTATAGTGATATCCATAATATAATAATCTTATAACATAACACACCTTATCACTTTTAATGTTTCCATGAAGTTTAATTCCATTCCTCTGAACAGAAATACTAAATATGAAAAAGCAGGCAAAATTTAACTGACCTTGCCTGAGACTTTTACCTTGGAGGTACAGATTTGACACACTCAAGGTCAACAACTGTGTGAAGTTTTATTGTAGGATTGAGAGACAAAGTGTTTTGGATGAATTAATCAATAAACAAGTAAATGACCAACAAACTACTGTACAGTTTGACAGTGCAAGTACTATATGCCTCATTTTGTACAATTCTTAACATGAACAACATTCTGAGACAAGGGGTATAACCCCAGCTGACTGAAATGAAACTAAATGATGTTATCTAAAATACTTATTCTGATTAGGATGCATAAACACCTAATAAAGAAAATGAAATGTTTTCATGCAAGTCTGCAGACAAATCCACCTGACATATTTTTTACAAAGTCATATCAGTATATCACCCCATAGAATAACAATACAGTCAAACTTGAAAATAAACATACATGAACATATAAAATATATATTTAAAAGTCCCAAAAGCCAACAAGATGGCCGCCAACAAGAGGGCCGTTAACAAGATGCGATATTGGCGCAAATCATTGCAAAGGGATAATTGTAAAAACAAACTGGATGCTATAAGACAGTAACAATTTATCAAACACTGAAGTCATCTATTGATACACGCTTGTTTTGTCTGAAAAAGTTTGGATTAAAAATACATCAGCTACACAGCACGCTTTATCTAACATCTGGTCTACACCAGAGAGACCTGTATTTCTGAAGGAGTTATATAGGATATTGTAAAATTCCTTATTACTAGCAGCCTGGATTACTACTAGGTCCTCACCATAGTCAATTCATATCTGGATAAGCACTTGCTGTTGGATATACATGCCAAGAGGCAATGGAACCACAGTTGTCAACCACCACACCCACAGTGTACCAGCTGCTCAGTCCAACAACTTAACATAAATTATGTAAAATGTCCCACAAGCAAAAAACTCAAAACAAATTTGATTCCTCTCTTCTGATCTCGTTTTAAAAGACATGGTAGAGGATAGACTGATGTATCAATTCTCAACTTGTTAACAAACTATTCAAGTATATTTCTTACCAACCCACACGGAAAACTTGAGGCTGCTCATGTTCAGTAAGATTTCTATGACATTTTGCAAAAATCAGCTTAAGTTTTAGACTGAAGTAATACTAGGCTTAGCCTACTTAGCAACTACAACCTTGTTACAATCAAAACATATCAAATGAGTCAGCATTTTCAACACTTACAAATTGGGCTGGTTCATCTTTCAATTTGGACAGCGTAATATTATTATCAACACTTACATTGTTAATAGGAGTCACTGAAAATATACTAATTGGTTAGCAAACAGTGGAGATTCTGATCACACTGCATAGAAGTGTTGCATGATCATGGTCTACACTGGTCACGGAGGTAGAATCACTAGCAGCCTGCAGGGTTAAAACACTGTAGTCTAACTGAAAATGTATAATCATTCAAATAATTCAAGTACACAAAGTTTCCATTCATCTACACTGTATGTAAAACCAGTGATGATAAAGGACTTTACTCAGATCAGAGGATGGGAAACAAATTAGTCATTACCACCATGCATTAAATACTTAAACAATCATATAAAACCCAATTCCCAAAGAATAATTTATGTTTCTGGTAAATTAAATTTCAAACTTACTTGCTGACAGCACTAGTGAAAGATAGGTGAAACAATGATAAATTTTGTTCCTTTCACAATTTCAATGTATCTTAATTTCTAGATCTACATATTTTTCACATTTTCTTGTAACAAGTTTCTGAAAGTTCCAGAGGTACTTAGGTAAAGACAAAAGTTTAACTTTTCAAAATTTCACAGTCAAAGATGTGTAAAATATATCTGACAATCTTATCAAATGTAGAACCACTTGCACTTTGTTAAATAAAAAACAATACAAAGACTTAGCACATATGATGTACCCAAGAAGTACTGGGTCACCATTGTATTATAAACAGGGCAAAAATGAAGCCCCCAGTCACCTCAAAATAATCTGGTAACAAAGACGGTGCAAAATAGATATAACCTTAATAGTCTTGTGTCAAAAAAAGTGCTGAAGCTAATAAGGAATTTTAGTAAAAGCTACCATGACAACACCCAGCATTTTCTGGTACTTCAGCTATAATGGTATTACAAGTTTTCAACATTTAGTATGTTTATAACCACAGTACTTGTGATGGACTACTTGCCATGTAGAACAAGAACTCGAAATGGAATCCTTATTAACTTGGTAGGATGGTTCAATCTCTGTGTTCCAAGGGTAAGCTTATATGAGTATTTCACTGCCTGACCCCGGAATGTGGGGGGAGCATCAGATGGTATAGTCTCCCTGTATGTAACTGAAATTATACAAAACAATGGAATCTTTTACTTATACTCAATACACTAATTACCAGGAAATACCAATTACCAGGATGTACCAATTACCAGGATACCCCAATTACCAGGATATACTTATTACCAGGATATACCAATTACCAGGATATACCAATTACCAAGATATACCAATTACCAGGATATACCAATTATAGTGAATGATCATTAAATACTGAAGCTCAGTTTCCTTTCTCATTTGCCATGTCTCAAAAATTTTCCTATGTCAAAACTATCTACAAAAATATTTCATTTCCATAGTTTGTGTTCATAGCAAACATTTATAACAGAAGTTAGCACTACAAATTTTATATCGAAATGTTCAGAAAAAGACAAGCTGTCAGACAAGAGTAAATACATTGTGGAAGAAACAAACCAGTTGAAGTTTCGCAAAAAATAATTTCAAGTTCACTGTAATAGGTCTACATGTATCAGAGTGTATGAAGATGACTGTCAACATGGATTTAATGAAGCTTGCTTTTAATACTTTATATATAGTTTTGGTCTATGATCTGGATTTTTCCTTAAAGAATAATGATGAAGACACAAATGTCATGTCATATGTATTTTGAGTAATTAAATGTGCACCCTCAGCAACCTGTAAGATTCGCGGTAATTGGTATGACCAGACTAATTGCTAACACTTCCCATGTCGTAAAATGTTCACAGTAGGTGAAAATGAAGATTTCAGTCTAAAATGATCATAATTATTATGTAAACTCTGTGTGTATTTCCCCATCACAGGTGAGTAAGATCATTGCAGTATAGATTTACTGACCATGTGTTCACAAGAATATGTTTCAGACAACATTAACAATGCAGAGAACAAATGTCAAACTGTCTTGGTATTTTAAAGTTCATTTCACCCATGGACATAAATAGCTCAAGGACTGCTCACTTGTTTTAATAGTTTTTGACAATGTGAACCCTATATTGATCCACACAGCAGAGTGTAAAATTCCGTCCTGAAACTGTCCAGGCATTAGGAAAGACACATTCCCAGAAATCATCAGGCAAAAAACAAGCAAACAGACAGACACACAGTAAAATAGACAAACTCTTCCCATGGTATGAAGATCAGTCAATTGATGAGAAAATTCTATCTAGATTATATGACTTCATTTCTAATATATACATCAACAATACTAGTATTCTGACCAAATTTCAGAAAAATCTGCCAATATTAAGTTGTCAGCTCTTGACTGCTTGCACCTGTTATTGATCACTTCACAGAAAATTTTATAGAGCTAGCACCTTTCGTCTTTTTTCAAGCTAAGAACCAACTACTGCCAAACTTACATGTTTTTGCCTGTCCTGTATCTAGCCTCAAATCACAAAATAAAATTTTGGGTTTTGTTGTCAGTACAGTCATTCCTCGCTCTCCTTTACTGGGTATAAATGATGTATCACAACCTGTGAAACAAATGTCAAAGCAGTTATCATGCATGTTCATTCTGATATTTTTCAAAAATCACTTCATTTATTGCACTAGATTAAAGAACAGTAACAGTTGGAAAGCAAATATTTTATGTACCCGAGACAAACTTTGTATGTCAAAGTTACTTCTCATGTGAATATCATTATTATATTACTGATGTTGACTTAAAACACGCAACAGTTTTGAGACTAAAATTTGGTTCTGGTTGTTTGCAGGTTTTCTAGCATTAAGTGATCGTAATAAGACCAAAACATTACTATCTAAATTGTACCCAAAGGATACAGGTGACCCATCCATCACTGTCTGTATGGTGGCCACTCTGAGCTTTAACTGCTCTTCACTACACTACTACAATTTTTTGTCAATCAAATATCTGCGGTTGCAAATAAAACTGTATCTTCAATAACTAATGCTAATTTATATTTCTGTAAGATTTCATGATAATAGCTGTAATACACTTTCAGTAAGTTTTATGCAACAAAAAATGATAATGCTTTTTTTTCCAAAGTCAAGGGTGCTTACCCTTCTTTTTCTAGGATTAAGATAAAAACTAGACTTATCACTAAATGTAATTAATACCCCTGAAAGACCACTTCATCAACTGAGGAAGTTAGTAGTAACAGAATACCTTGTAATTAGTCAAGATGGAGTTATGGTTCTTGTACATTGCACTACCTCTCATTGTGCTTGATCATGGTATGAAGTTGTATTGAATTCCAACCAGTAGTTTTCAAGTTATGCTCCGGACAAGGAAAAGTAACAAAGGGCAATAACTCTGTAATCAATCAAGATAGAGTTTAGGACCGACCCACAGACCAACCACCGGGTGACTCCTATATACCCCCTTTAAACTTCGTTTCGGGGGTATAATAACCCCCGAAGTATGCAACTTTATAATAACCCCGAAAGTATGCAACTCTACATAGTGATATATAGTTCTGAATCGTTCCGTGATTCTAGCTGTAAAATGTTTTGAATTATGCACGAGACAAAATTGAAAATGCATATATTTGGCAACTGCATGATCAACTCTAGGTACATATGAGTTTAACCTAAATTTGGATCAAAGCTGCTCTTCCAAAACAAAACTGTAAACCAATGGACTTGATACACTTTGAACATCCTAAATATACTACACTGCAAGTCATCAGCACTAACCTGAGCTGGACACATCTTCGGCAGACAGCTGTTCTGTTCTTGGTAAATAAACCCTGCTCTCACTCACTGAACACTGACAGTGGATCTGTGCACTTGCCCATGATAAACTATCTGGACCATTCCTGAAACAGGACCACATTAAAACACTGACTACTCTTGCTCACAATAGACTAATATGATCATTCGACAACAGTAAAAGCATGGGTAAATTTACTGCCTTTTGACTGTATTATACCGTGCATACCTGTGAAAGTTGGATTATCTGGTGTATACCTGTGAAAGTTGGATTATCTGGTGTATACCTGTGAACATTGGATTATCTGGTGCATATCCGTGAATGTTGGATTATCTACTGCATACCTGTGAATGTTGGATTATCTACTGCATATCTGTGAAAGTTGGATTATCTGGTGCATTCATGTGAAAGTTGGATTATCTGGTGCATATCTGTAAATGTTGGATTATCTGCTGCATATCTGTGGAAGTTGGATTATTTACTCCATACCTGTGAAAGTTGGAGTATCTGGTGCATACCTGTGAAAGTTGGATTATCTGGTGCATTCATGTGAGAGTTGGATTATCTGGTGCATAGCTGTGAATGTTGGATTATCTGGTGCATACCTGTGAACATTGGATTATCTGGTGCATACCTGTGAACATTGGATTATCAGATGCATACCTGTGAACATTGGATTGTCTGGTGTATATCTGTGAAAGTTGGATTATCTGGTGTATACCTGTGAACATTGGATTATCTGGTGCATACCTGTGAAAGTTGGATTATCTGGTGCATACCTGTGAAAGTTGGATTATCTGGTGTATACCTGTGATCATTGGATTATCTGGTGCATATCCGTGAATGTTGGATTATCTACTGCATACCTGTGAATGTTGGCTTATCTGGTGCATATCTGTGAAAGTTGGATTATCTGGCGCATTCATGTGAGAGTTAGATTATCTGGTGCATATCTGTGAATGTTGGATTATCTGGTGCATATCTGTGAAAGTTGGATTATTTACTGCATACCTGTGAAAGTTGGATTATCTGGTGCATACCTGTGAAAGTTGGATTATCTGGTGCATTCATGTGAGAGTTGGATTATCTGGTGCATAGCTGTGAATGTTGGATTATCTGGTGCATACCTGTGAAAGTTGGATTATCTGGTGCATACCTATGAAAGTTAAAAGTTAATACAACAAATATACACTGATTTCAAGTTTTGGACACCTATTCATAGCACTGATAAACATTTAAATACTTCAGAAACACTGGCAAAATGATAACTACTGTTGTTAGGAGGAGTATTAAACTGTAGGGATTAACTGTTTGAAGTGTATTACACTGCAAAAAGTATATTACACTTCAGGAAGTGCAATACATCGAAGAAGAGCATAAGTATTACACTGCAGGAAGACTATTACACTGCACTGCAGGAAGAGTATTACACAGCAGGAAGAGTACTACACTGTCAGAAGCATACTAATATTACACTGCAGGAGTAGTACATTACACTGCACTGCAGGAAGACTATTACACTGCACTGCAGGAAGAGTATTACACAGCAGGAAGAGTACTACACTGTCAGAAGCATATTAATATTACACTGCATGAGTAGTACATTACACTGCACTGCAGGAAGACTATTACACTGCACTGCAGGAAGAGTATTACACAGCAGGATCTCATGCAGTCACATGCAACCATGGATATAACACACATACAGACACATAAAACATTTTACACTTGGTATAATCATGTAAAAATCATTTTGCCATGTAAGTATTTCCTAGACAACGTAAAAAGAATATAAGATCTTCTAAGACAGACATCACAAATAAACTTTTAAATGCTTAAGGAAATAGTTGTGAAACAAGCAAAGGTTCATGTGGGAGTGTACTAATCATTAATACGTATAAATGACTACATTAACTTGACCTATGTTTATCAACTTTTGTCTCCTGTAAGGAAGTTATAGCCTAGTATTAAGGACATAAAAATCATTAATGACAACAACATGGAGGTGCATGGACGTACAAAATACATTGTACCAAACAAAGAGAAAGAAATCTCCAGTGAGGATTTACTATGTGAGCCATGCAAAAGAGAAGGGAAAAACCTGGCCGCTGAAGGTTTCTGTGAAACATGTGATGAAAGGTTTTGTACCTCTTGTCTGACAAACCACTGCAAATTGTCAGTGAACAAGAAACACTTGATAATATTAAACACTGAAATGGCAAGAGTCAAGTCTCATAAAGGCTTGTCTGCAGAATTATGTGCAATCCACACAAATCAGACAATGAATCTGTACTGCCAAAGACATGACTGTGTTTGCTGTGCTGACTGTCAGATACTAGAACACAGATCATGCAAGATTCTGACAGTTGAATATGTATCCAGAAACTATAGCAACAGTGAAGAATTTAACACAATAAAGAAAAAGATAGAACAACTGAACCATGATATCAAGAGTTCAAAGAATGAAATGCAGAATAGTATGAAAGAAAGAAAGCAAAATCTAATTGAAGAAATAAGAAATTTCCGCACAGAGTTGAATGAGTATTTAGACAAGGCTGAAGATCAACTTGTACAGGAAGTAGAACAATTGTATGCTGGAAATACATCATTGCAGGAGAAGCTTGATAGATGTGCATCTGTGGAAAAAGAACTTGAAGACCTCCTTCGTCAACTTGATCAGTGTTTAGACAATACTAACCAACTGTTTATAACTGCTAAGAGTGTGAAAGAAAAACTGAAGACATGCCAGAAGATCATTGAAGAGAGTAACCCTGGAAGTCAAGCTGACAACTACCAGTTTGAACCATCACAACACTTAATGTCTCCCTTTGGAACAATTATTACTACTAAACAGCTGGAGAAAAGCACTGAACAAAGCGAGGAGTGTGTTCCTGATCCTGTAAAAGGCTTTCGTATGGTAGATATGCAGGCAAATTTTGTGAAAAAGTTACCTGTTCAAGTAAATTCTGAGAGAGACTGTTGTATTACAGGACTTGCTGTGATTTCTGACGATGAAATTCTACTTGCTGACACTGATAACAAAACTTTGAAGATCTTGAGCCTCCGAGAGAATGTGATTACGTCAATGTACAGGCCTCCCTGCCAACCATATGATGCGACCCTGATCAGACACAACACTGCCGCAGTAACCCTACCGCAGAAAGGGAAAATATTGATTGTGAACACAGAAAACGGTCTCAGTCAGGACAGCACTCTGAAAGTTAGAAATGGCTGTAAAGGAATTGACCATCATGATGGCCTGCTTGCGGTGTCTTTCTGTAGTCCACCTGCTGTTCAAATAATGGATATAGCAGGCCACAAGCTACATGAAGTGACTAACACAGCCAGATTTCGGCATCCATGTAATATCATATTCAGTCATGATAAGGGGAGTGTGATTGTGTCGGACTTTGTCATGAATGCAGTTTACCTCCTCAAAATTGATGATAATCTGAAAGTAACAAAGGAGTATGAAATCAGAAATGGACCAAGTGGACTAGCTGTGACCAGTGATGGAACAGTGACAGTCTGTTGTGTAGGCGATGATGAAAAAGTTAGGATGTTCCCACAGGGAAAACAGGCACTGGTGCTCTATGTGCAGGACGTGGAAAAGCCTTGTTCTATTCTGGTGTGTGAAGAACAGAGGAAGTTGTATGTATGTGGGCGCTCAAACAAGGGCTCTCCCAACAGTAACTATATTAATGTGTTTGAACTGAAGTAATGGTATCAATTTAACATGTCGTTTGAACTGGAGTCACTAGTGGTAATGATTTATGTTGTTTGAACTGATTTTGTTTTATAGTCACTAGTGGTAACGATTTATGTTGTTTGAACTGAAGAAGTGGTAATGATTCATTTCATTTGAACTGAAGTAGTGGTAATGATTTCTGTCATTTGAACTGAGCCAGTTTGAACTGAGCTAAAGTTTGTACTGTTTAATATTTTCACTTTGTTTTTCATTTCATTGCTATGACAGGACTTTTATTCTATAACTTAATTTCATTCATCTTTGGTTAGATAAATAAATGCACTTTTCAAGAAGATATTATTACAAATGTCTCATTTCTGCATGTAATGCCAGTATAATAGCGACCTTACAATAAAATTAATAAATTGCTATCAACCTAAAAATTGTGTTTATGGTGGTTTTACAGTAGATCTACTACAGCACATAATTATGATTCCTTTATATTACTTGTATCGATATTTATGGGAATATTAAGCTGAAACTTTGAGGTTTATTGGCAATATTTTCAATATTTATAAGAATTTTTATCTTTGCAGCTTCTTAAACTGCTCCAAGATTTATAGAATTCATGTCTCTTTAAATTTCCTGAAATCAGCAACACTAGTTAATTAAGCTATATGTAATTCAAACAAGAGGCCAGTATCAATCTACTGGTCTGACTGGAGTGTTCTGCATAAGTTTTGTAGATCTCAAGATATCGAGCAGAAAAGATTTTCAAAGTTCGGATCACTGTGACCTTGACCTTTGACCCACTGACCCAAAAAACAGTAGGGAATATCTAAAATTTGCAGGGAACCTTATCAGCAAGTTTCATCATAGTCAAATGAAAATTGCGACCTGTAGGACAACAGACAAACCACCATGGCATAAGCTCTGCTGGACTCTGTTCAGTAGAGCTAAAAATCAATGCTATTGATGAACACCAAAACACTTATTTTAGTTCTGTGTGGTTAATTTGTGAAACAGAAACAATTTTATTGTTACCCTAAAAATTTCCTTATGACTGTTGTCTTTAGCACTATAACCTTCCTTTCCACTTTTAAGACCAACCAATATTAAGACAGCCCCCAATATATAAAGATCAAACATTTCAGAACAAAATGGTTAATTTCATTGTAAAATTAATTAAGTCTTAATAACAATAAGACCACTTAATATCACTGAAGGGTCGTCCTACTGCAGGATCTTTACAAATTTGTTCAGTCAATGAAATGATGCTACACAACAACTTTTTTAAGTAACAGTGGCCTGTGTGTGCAGTTGACTTAAACCATTTACTGCTTTTTAAAAGAGATCATTTATTATGCATGGATGCTACAGAGCACTTTTGGTAAAAATCCAACATGTACTTAAGAGAAGTAGAGCTTTAAATGAACTGTTACTGATGGATGCATGATGATGAAACAAGACAAGTGTTACTAGTGGTACAAAGGTATACCGTTTAACTGTAATACAGAGTCAGACGGATATGTACCAATTCCCTTACCGCGATATTCAGAGTTTAATGAGCTGCTCACTTTATATACTTAAGGACAAAAGTTCTGTTCGGTATAATTTAAGTAATACAAAAACTGAAATTGGATATTTTATTCATAATTAGAAAAGCATAAGAATATCATCATTTTCGAATCAATTTACACATTTTCAATGTTTGTGACGTCGAATAGAATGTTCATGGGCGTTAAACGCACGTGCAACATGTGTTGTAGGCTCACTGACCTCCAGTCGACATACAACGCGCAAAATATGCTATCTTGAAAGCTTCGTACTAACAACATACATTGAATATTTGTCTTAATTTTTTTCGTCTTTCGATAGGACTATCTTTTGGTAACAAAAATCACTTGAAATTTTTGTGATGATGAGCTTCATGTACATAAAATTTAGATAGATGTGAAATTCATGGTTTATGCCGTCACGATTGATTGAATGTTTTTGTATAGAATTCGTAACACCTTGTGATGTAGCAATTAGTCTCAAAATATAAATTTGCAAATAAAACTAGAGCTATCACTAAATGTGATTAATACCCCCAAAAGACTGCTTTATAAACTGAGAAAGTTCGTAGTAACAGAATACCTTGCAAACAAACTAAAAAGAGATATTGTTCTTGGCAATAACTCTGTAACTTGTCAAGATTGAGTTATGGTTCTTGTACACTGCACTTCCTCTCATTGTGCTTGACCATTGTATGAAGTTGTATTGAATTCCAACCAGTAGTTTTCAAGTAATGCTCCGGACAAGTAAAAGTAACAAAGGGCAATAACTCTGAAATGAGTCAAGATAGAGTTATTGTTCTTTCGCACTGCACTTCCTGTCATTGTGCTCGACTATTTTATGAAGTTGTATTGAATTCCAACCAGAAGTTTTCGAAAAATGCTCTAGACAAGGAAAAGTAACAAAGGGCAATAACTCTGTAATGAGTCAAGATTGAGTTATGGTTCCTGTGCACTGCACTTCCTCTCATTGTGCTTGACCATTGTATGAAGTTGTTTTGAATTCCAACTAGTACTTTTCGAATTATGCTCCGGACAAGGAAAAGTAACAAAGGGCAATAACTCTGTAATGAGTCAAGATGGAGTTATGGTTCTTGTGCACTGCACTTCCTCTCAATGTACTTGACCATTGTATGAGGTTATATTGAATTCCAACCAGTAGTTTTCAAGTAATGCTCTGGAGAAGAAAAAATAACAAAGGGCAATAACTCTGTAATCAGTCAAGATGGAGTTATGGTTCTTGTGCACTGCACTTCCTCTCAATGTGCTTGACCATTGTATGAAGTTGTATTGAATTCCAACCAGTAGTTTTCAAGTTATGCTCCGGACAAGGAAAACTAACAAAGGGCAATAACTCTGTAATTAGTCAAGATGGAGTTATAGTTCTTGTGCACTGCACTTCCTCTCAATGTGCTTGATCACTGTATGAAGTTGTATTGAATTCCAACAAGTAGTTTTCAAGTTATGCTCCGGACAAGGAAAATGCAACAGACTGACCGACCGACCGCCCGACCGACCGACCGACCGACCGACCGACCGACCGACCGACCAACCACCGGGTGACTCCTATATACCCCCCTAAACTTCGTTTTGGGGGTATAAAAATAAAAGTAACGTACAATTAAAATTTGATTAAACAATTTTGAACCGGACTTTTGTCCAAGTATACATTGCTATATGCATTAAATAAATCAGAATAAGAAGATCATGTTTGACCATCTTTGCCACTCTTTGTTTGGAAATATAACATAACTTGCCTTTAAGTTGAGGTAGCTTATAAGCAGTTTCTGGATCTTTCGTGGTCAACATGTGGCACTGTATTTACGGCAGTGATTTGGTTTTATTCTTTCATCAATATATCGCAATACGTATTGCAATATGGTTTGGCTGTATTGCAATATATCGCAATACGGGTTGTGCTGTAAACTTACACAATCATGTGTAACAAGCTCATGTAAAGTAGTTTTGGCTTCACATCAATTCCTTGAAGTCACTACAATCTGATGAAATCTTTCATCTTATAAATAAAATAGTAGATAGTTGGCATCCACAATCTCCCACTGCTTGCTATTGTTCAGTCCCCTGACTTCATTCAAAATAAATGTGTATTCTTTAAATTAATAATAGAACCTGCATATTTACTCAAAGATGTATAACTCACAGGCCACTTTTTGAAATATTAAGACTGTGTTGCCTCCCCTTCATTGACCTTTACCTGTTTACATTTCACTGCTTTTATATTTATTTATATACCCAAAGAATGTCATTATTAAACTGTACTTTCAAGTTTGTGCAGACTACTTATTCTATTATTAATAGTGTTTGCATTATATTGATAAACTTTGCATATTGAAAATTATGCAGAAAAGAAACTAATTTGGATACAGTGAAAGATCAGCATAACTCCAGATTATAATATAAATAAACTTCAGGTTTGTTAGATCAACAAGATATGTAGTATCAGCTAACTGGATACATTTTCTAGGATAAATTGTGGAGGCGATGATAATTAATGCATTTCACAGTTGTTGAACTGTAACATGCACAGTTTCTAGGAAGGCTAGATTTCATATTCTGAGAAATTAAACCAGATATACATTATATAACAGACATAGAAGTACTATTATATACAGTGAGTATGAATGCTAACTTTGTCGGAAAGTTTAATGTACAGGCTGCTGGAGAAAGCTTCGGAAGCTGTATCACAGGTATAGCAACAACCTCTGCTCGTGAAATCGTGCTGGCGGATTATTACAATAACTCTTTAAAAATTTTAGATGTTAGAAAGAATGAAGTCACATGGACACATAAACTATCGAAAGCACCCTGGGACGTGACTGCTATTGATGGGGAAACTGTTGCAGCAACAGTCACACTGCCAGATAAAGGGCAAATCTTGTTTGTGAGCACCAAAACCGGCCTGTCTCCACGAGAAAGCCTGGATATCCGGAAAGGATGCTGGGGTATAGATCATAATAATGGTGTTATTGCCATATCCTTTTCAAAGCCGTCAGCTATACACATACTCGATATGAAAGGTAACATTTTACATGAGATCAGTGGCGAAGGCATATTGAACAGTCAAAGCTATATATCCCTTGCTAAAGACAACAGCAGCATGTTTGTGTCTTACAATCAGAGCCATGCAGTGCACCAGCTCACAATAGATGGAAATCAAATTGTGGCAATGAAATGTGGGGATCTGAAATTCCCAGCGGGACTTGTGGTGATGAAGAATGGTACTGTTATTGTCTGTGGTATTGGAAACAGTGACAAAATGTCTATATTGTTGCCGGGTACCAGTGAATTTGTGCCTCTACCAGTGAATGATTTGCACAAACCGTGCTGTGTAGCCATTTGTGAAGAAGAAAATAAAATGTACGTTTGTGAAGATACATCTTCAGTGGATAGAAACATAATCAAAATATATGACCTGAAATAGTGAAGTGGCAGGTAGACAATTCATTGACTGTCAATTATATAGCAAGAGCTTGATTAACCCTGTATGTTATTACAATTGTTTCAAATTACCCCCCTTTTCTGTTAAAGAATGATGTAAAAGACAAAATCATTTAAACTTACTCACTTATAGTTGAAACCAGGGATCAGGAAATTTTGAAATCTCAATCGGTCCGGACAAGCCGAGGGTACATTGTCAAACTCCCCCCTCCCCCCTCAAAAAATTCACAAAAACGTAAAAAAAAAAAAAATATTTTTTTTGTAATTTATATATTTTTCAACCAGCTTTGTTGTGCA
Source organism: Saxidomus purpurata (assembly GCA_022818135.1). Taxonomy (NCBI): domain Eukaryota; kingdom Metazoa; phylum Mollusca; class Bivalvia; order Venerida; family Veneridae; genus Saxidomus; species Saxidomus purpurata. Next base: position 45,677,379 of record JAFMSR010000013.1, read on the forward strand.
TGGTCATGGAACGGTTAAAGTATTTCATTCCCTTCTTTTGATTCCAAAATGTTTCTAAAAACGAAAATGTTTATCTTCTTTCAATATTGATTAGTAAATCTCACGAGTCGATAAAATAAATGCGCCGTTCACGTGGAGCGTTCCATTTTCTAAGGGATAAACTTTACATCGTTTTCGCCATAAAAAAATAAGAAACGGAATTTCTAAGTAATAATAAAAAAAATCAAGCCAGTTTTCATAAATAAATATAATAATTTCCATGTGATTTTATCATTGAAAGTGTGTTCAATTTCGATTAGAACTGATTACGTTCAAAGTCACCCCCACAAAGTTTTGTAATAATCCATGTGTTAGTTATAGGCTATTTAAATTTTGTCGTATGGTTCGTTTTGAATATTTTTTATGTTCTCGGGTCGCCAGTCCGAGTAACATTATCCGTCGGCTTGCCCTTCCGACTTTCGGAAACACTGACTACCGGTTGCCAGTCCAGCTATTTGTTTCTTTCGGATCCAGTTATTATTCTCCCGATTACCATGAGCCGATTTGCCATTTCAGTCATTTGATTTTTTGAACATCGCAAATATGTTGCGTTGTGCTATTTCAACAATAAATCGAAAGGCATTGAAGGCATTTCAAAGTGTAGGTAATGATTAGCGGCCTAAAGACAATCGGTCCGGCATAAAGTCAATCGGAGCTGCTAACACATTAATAAAATCCTTTAATCAGTAACGTGTTAGCGATGCCCGAGGTATTGTCAAATCGGTGTGTTGGACCAATTAGGTAAAGACCGCCGCGGGTTATTAACATGACACGTTTATTGGGGTATTAGATAGGTGCTAATAACAGATGATATGTGTAATTACACAAGCAACTTCTTTTGTCATATTTGAGCGATTTTATGGCTTTTTAAAAAAAAATCTCGGACCAACTTTTATGCTACTTTTGGTTACGTGAATCGGTCCAGCAAGTTAAAATCGGTCCAGACCGGCAAATTTTCGGTTTTCCTGATCCCTGGTTGAAACATTTTAAATAACTTCAAAGACACTTATTAACTATATTGGTATCGAATTTCCTATGAAGATAGTTACTACAAATAAGTTAAATATCTTAAGTGCTATAATGTTACCAATATGAATGTGATACTGTTTCTCAATTACCATGTGATCTTCTGTAATGAGTTGCAATACACCAATGTTGTTATTTTAATCTATATTTTACAATATGTCAGTCAAACAAAAGTTATATACATAGCTTATGCTTTAATTGTTTTCCATGAAACCGACGATAAACCTAAATTAGTATCTTGTATCTTGAAGATAGAAATGATACCATATCTATGTAAACTTAGAATTAGCCTAGTCTGATTCCAAAATGTAAAAGTTTCAAGATTTGAATTGAAAAGTATGTTCCCAATAAAATTTAGTTCTATTATTCTGAATGGCAGACAATTTGTTATAATTTAACACAATAAAGTATATATAAGCAGACAATCTTCCTTGTCTCAGTGACTTGCCAGCTATCTCCGTGTGTACATATATCATAGTCAATGTCAAGTGATTACCTTGGACTTATCAAGTTTCAGGTTTTATTTCTGATCAAGGCTTATTACAAGCATGTGATCAATCATCATATAAACATGTACATTTGTTATATCCTAGCTACAATAAACATGTGATATTTTGAGGAACAAATACACAATTCTGTATAGTACAAATATAAATGTTGATTTCTGTGAGATGCCTTTATAAAGTACAAGAATTTAAGAGAATGAGTCAGTTTTTGAAGTGAGATAAAATAATTTTACAAAATGTTGCAAGTTTTACCAGTTAAGTGTTGTTACTGGTACACATTGAATGTCTCAATTTAATAGAATTTGGATTTCTATAATAATACTTAGATATATAAGATTTCCTTTCATCAAGAAAATTTAGGCATTCAAATAAATTTGATCAAGCTAGGTATAACATATTGTCCTAAAATAGTCCAAGGGATTATTTCTTCTTTCCGTAATTGGATCCAAAGTTCCTTTCAATTGGGAAAAAATGACATGAAAATGGCAAAAGGGGTTAGCTTTCCCTGAGAGTGCAAGTTGGAAATTTTGCGCAGTATCTTGGCAATTTTCAGCCTAAGAATTTCAAACAATCATGGCAGAGGACCACTACAAAATGCTATCATTATTATAAATATCTAAGCTCTTGGCCTTGTGCTTTTAGACAAAAAGATATTTGAAGATTCCTTAAATAAGGATTTGTAAAATCAAGTGACCGACAGGTAGAGTCAATTTTTAATTCCTGGGGAACATCAGATTTGATCAATTTTGGTAGAGGTCAACCAAGCAATGCTGCATGCCAAATAACTAAGCTCTCGTGTTTTGGTGAAGAAGATTTTTAAAAATTTTCCCAAAGAAACCTCTTAAAACTCACATGACCCCTAGAGCCCAGGACAGGGTCAAATATGAACCAGGTGTCATTATTTGAACAGTCTTGGTACAGGTCCACTTAGACAATGCTACAATCATGCCAAATATCTAAGCTCCTGGCCTTGTGACTTTATAGAAAATGATTTTCAAAGATTTCCCAGCCTGTTTTTAGCTGTGGAGGCCATGTTGTTCAGCAACTGGAACTATTTAAACAAATTTAAGAGAGCTCAATGCAAGTTTAATGAAATTCCATGACAATGGTTTATGAGACTAGGTAATTTGAAGCAATAGTGTATCAAAGAGGGACAGACAACGGACATCCTGAAGCACAACAAAACCACTTTGTGGTCAGGTCAGCTAAAAAGGGCAGTGGTTTGGTCAGCTAAAAAGGGCAGTGGTTTGGTCAGCTAAAAAGGGCAGTGGTTAGGTCAGCTAAAAAGGGCTGTGGTCAGGTCAGCTAGAAAGGGCTGTGGTCAGGTCAGCTAAAAAGGGCTGTGTTCAGGTCAGCTAAAAAGGGCAGTGGTTATGTCAGCATAAAAGGACAGTGGTCAGGTCAGCTTAAAAGGCCAGTGGTCAGGTCAACTAAGAAGGGCTGTGGTCAGGTCAGTTAAAAAGGGCCATGGTCAGGTCAGCTTAAAAGGGCAGTGGTCAGGTCAGCATAAAAGGGCCTTGGTCAGGTCAGCTTAAAGGGACAGTGGTCAGGTCAGCATAAAACAGCAGTAGTCAGGTCAGCTTAAAAGGGCTGTGGTCAGGTCAGCTAAAAAGGGCAGTGGTCAGGTCAGCTTAAAAGGTCTGTAGTCAGGTCAGCTAAAAGGCTGTGGTTAGGTCAGCTAAAAAGGGCATTAAACAGTGTTGATAATAATAAGCTTATCTAACAAATTCTGGAAAGTAAAGTGACACCCGATAACACCTAGAAAAGTCATAACAGTCATGCTGATTTTATTTTTGGGTCGATTGTTAAAATCGAGCCAATGTTAACAGAGTATATCCGCCTTACGGCCGAATGCACAACATACAAACAAGTAGTTCCATATAAACAGTTGTTAGGCATTATAGCGATTTCTGTTTTCAAAATTATATAGTAATAAATCTAAATAATTAAAATATTTCAGAATAGAATAATATTATTTCGTTATTGTTCTTTAAAATGTGTAATTAATCGTAAATACTATTAATGCGCGAACGAACGACTTGGACATAAAAATTTATAAGAACCAATAACACTGTAGTCAGCCGACGTAGAGCAGTTGATAGAGATGTTGGAAATTGAATTTGCGCTCACTTACAGCGGCGGACACGAGTTCGAAACTGAGCTAATACAGTATTTATTTTTACATTTTTCTTCTGTTTTACTTATAATTTTAAGACTTTAAACCATTTTAAATGTTTTACAGCAAATAATCATAGAAAACTTCATTCATGTCAAACTGATAAGGATAATGTTAATAAGACATACTGTATACATAATATTCGATAACAGTAAAGACCAGTCAGTAGTCGTGTCAGGTTTTGCTTGTACAACCAGAATTGGTTTCCTTGGGTTCTTTTGGGGCCATGCCTCAACATCAGTCATCAACAATTTCTAGAATATTTACATGTCAGTTTTGTTTGTGGGCCCGCTGTGATACTTTGTATCACTGTTTTTCTTGTTCAGTTATTAATTTACTCTGTGTCTTCTTTGATCTTGCTCATTGTTCAGTTTTTGCCCACAATTTAGGATAGGAATTTATTTTGTATTATTGACACAATACACTCAACCCTATGGGCAAATCCCATAACTTTTGAATGACATTAAAAGTTGTGCAAACTTTGAATTTTCAGTTCAGGTTTGTAAAAATCCACTTCTCAGTTACCATTCACAGCTATGATACTTTATAGGGTAGTTGAACATACATGTAGTCACTGAATGCAAAAGGTAAGCACATGGGTTCCTATCAAAAGTAAAGTTTACACATATGGTTAAAGGTCAAACTCTGTGGACATTTGTGTCTCCAGTTTGTTGATAACTTTACTCACGCATGGGTTGTCCTGATATTTACACATGTATGTGTACAGTCTGTGTTGTTCAGAGACAATCGACCATCAAGCACTTTCAGTCCTTTGATTTACTTTCCTTTGCAAATTCTATTTCTTATTTATTTTAATTATTTTAACAAAGCTCTTCAAAGTGTTCTTCAAGCATTTCTTTCTACAGGTGTATATGAGGCTTGATACAAATGCATCATGGTACATCAGATATGTTTGTTAACATATTAAGTAGAATATAATATCACAAATTTAAATGACTTATAATTCAGATCAAATAAGTATCACAAAGATGATGTGCATCATTTTTATTGCTAAGTAACGACTGTGTTTGACTTATTTAACTTGATGATTGATTTTCGGCCTTGAAGAAGTGTTCGTAAATAAGTAGTTGACTCTCAGTATCTCAAATTCGCTTACCTTGAATTTCCATTAAATCGAAGAAATTCTAAAGTCCTGTTAAATTTCCTTTATGTACTTTAACTCCTTTTAAGACAAAAATTGACATACTGAGACTCTGGATGTGTGGGAGGGATTTTTTGGTCCTGTCAATTAAATTCCAGTGTATTATAAGTATGTAGATGTGCTTAATGTGCATGTTCTAGGGAAAATTTGCATCAATAAGACGGATTATTGTCTTTTATATACAATAATCCCATTTAAACGAATCTTCCAAGCGTATGGGTAGCCGATTGGGTTTATGTGATCCATCTTGGTCGGTACGGTACGGTTTTTAGTGTAACCATAATTATGGGCACTTCAGTTTCCGTTTCCGGTTTCGTTATTTTTAACGATTAAACAGAAAATCCCTGCCACCCACCCAGATTTTAATTACACTATTTCAGCTTCCTGTTTTTGCTGCTCTCTTGCTTTTATTTTATTTCAGGTAATTTATTCCACAGAGGAGGATATATGAACACTGGTGAGGTCATCCCATGGATATAAGGAACAGAGTAACACATTCTAGACTATCCAGCATTGTGTGCTGTCAGATAAAAAGTGATTCAATCCAAAGACTACTAAAATAGACAGAAATCAGTGTTACTGTCACAATGTTTATTATGTAAACATTTCAAACGGCAATTACTACTATAAATTTTAATAGTTTAACTTCGCTTACAATTGTAAGACAATGAAATTGACAATTAGGGCGCAGAGCGGGTCTTTCGGGGGTGTGGCCTGGCTCTTTCTGCCACCCTGACATTGTTTAATACATGCAGGGCTCGTATGTGTAAAGGGTTTTTTATCATGGGGTGCACTTCTGGGTAACGTTGGAACCCCCCTCCACCTCCAAGTATGGAGGGGAGGCCCAGGGTGTGGTAGTTATTAAACTAAGTTAACGCTCGGGACTTACTTTGGCGATTGAGTATACAGGTCATCCTCTAGCTGCTGGCCACAGTTGCGCAGTTGGGCGAACATCTGGGTCGTGACACTGTGTTTAACACAGGTCACAGTTTGCCAGTTTCAGTAAGGTATTCTGGGTCTCCCCGGAGCTTCAACAAATGTTTTAAAATAATATCTCTGCTGCCAGTAACTCCACATAAGTATTTTATCATGGTTTGATCACCAAGTGTTGGATGCAGATACAGATATTAAATGGCATCAAAAGTAGTCTATAGTTAGTTGCGATTGGGCGTTTGCCTACAGTTTGCAAGTGTGTATTGGTTAAAACAATAAAAGGCTAAAGTGATAATAAATCCCATGCTCTAGGCTTGAGCGCCTGTTAAAGGTACTATAACCTGAACCAGTTGGTGTATGGCCCTTGAGGTCCAGTGTCAAGCCAGAGGTACGTATCTTGTGGCAAGGTGTGTTTGTTTGTTAGAAGTATTTGTTTAACGTAATTATTACAAACAGACAATTATTGTCTGTCTTGAAAACTGGGAATTTTGAGCACTATTCGTCCATATACGTCCAAAAAAACAACTAAAAGCCCTTCCTCTTGCCTCTAACTTCGTTTAACTCAAAGTAAAAGGCCTAGTCCCTTGAAATTTGAGATAACGAGAGTCAACTGTAATTGAATTACAGTAAGAAAATAAATGGGTTAGTGTGACAGCATCTTTTAAAAGTTTAATAGTACAATGTACTGCTTCAAATATTTTCATTCACAAAGAGCTTCTTTTTCTACAAGCAGTGCCTGCTTCTTTTTTTACATGCAGTGCCTATCTGGAAAAATTTCATCAATTCACGGACCATAACTCCAGAGAACCTTCAGTGATTTATATGTGGACAAAGGGTAACAAAGACAGGTCACAATGTGTACTGGTTTGAGCTTTTCTACATGTCATAGTAAAGTGTATCATTGCACTTTTAGGGCTATTTTACATAACATCAAACCAAACCGAATCTGATTGGAGACAAATTTTATTCATTTCAGATTTAGCATGTGCTTTCACATAATATTTATACACCGAGTTTTGACAAGAATTAGTCCCACATGAATCGTGACTTTTCTAAACTTCATATATCTAATCATTTATATTTTGTCATAAGTCAAACCTTTGAGAGAGTCCATGTTGTAAACTGAATTTCGTGTCTACGCTAGCTAAAATTAGTAAAATTGAGTGAAGAGCTTTTGTCAGTAAATAGCAAAAGTAACTATAAAACTGTAACTGTAAAAAACAAATCAAAGTCATCTGCAGTAATTTAAGCGTTTGATATGCTAAGTTTCATATAACTCCCTTAAGTGGTTACTAAAGTATGTGCATGATAGTAACTTGCACGCAAAACACATGAAAGTAATTTTTAAAAATCTTTTTAGTTTTTTGGTCTTTTCGCACATTTCACCAGGGCTTCTTTACAACGCATGTGCAGTCTTATTGAAGACAGTGGGCAGAGTCTATTAAACCCTAACAATTTAATGACTAAATGTTTCTAATACAGAAAAATAAATCTGCAAATTCTGAATGAAATCGGACTGGAAAGGAAAGTGAGTCAAAATATATGAAAACTGGATAACAAACTGCGACAGTACCAGTATTATTCAACCTATGCACATTGTGCACACTGATCAGGATCTCCTTGTACACAGGTAACAAAATGTAGAGTTTCTACCTCCAGCAGGATAGGTGTAATGTGACATAAAAAAGGCTTCAGTGTATCAAACAACTTACATTCATTAAAACATTTGAAATGTACATGTAAGAGTCACATTACAAAACATGCTAGTACACTTACTGCACTGGTCCATTATTTTTAAAGGTGATGTCACACTGGAGCGTTTCTCCTGCGAGGAACACGGTCCCACGGTGAAGGATGGCTGTCACTTCAATCATTATTCAGTGATGTTAATCATCAGTTAGGAATGCCTGTAAATATGCCTTTTGTCATGATCTTCTTAAAATCATTTCTTCTTCTACCCTATAAAAAGACAAATTCTACAATTATTTAAAAACCAGTAAAGGTTTCACTAATTACTCTCCTGAACATAAAATTCTAAGGGAAATGTAATAGCTGAAAAAATACCAGACAACTGTTTTCCAATAAACACAATAACTTTTCTAAGTCAAGCATTAAGAACCTAACTTCAAAGGCAAAAGTACAAAAGTCTAAGTCTAACCCTTCCAGCCCCCACAGTAAAAGAATAATTTAGAAAAAGAGCATCATGGAATCCTAAAATTGAAAATTCATATTACCAAATAAGTATTAGATTTAGGTACACTACTAGCTGGTATTGTAACCTCTCATTATAAACTTTTTATCGTCTTGCGATACAGTTGATCAAATAGATATGGCTCTTACCAAGTAAGCCGGTTACTCATTGCCGGTTAACATATCCGTAGGAATTAGGACATGTAATGCTTACCTGATTAGAACTTTGTTTCTATGTTTAATATACAGTATTATATTTATTCAGGTGATCTGTAGTAAAATTTGGTAAATGTTTGTCGCAAAGTATGGTAACAATACAATGTAACCTTGGTATATAACTGTTGATACAGTACATGATGTAACAATTACCAAATAAGGAAAACAACAGCATTATAATCTCTCTCTCCAAGTTTTTATCATTTTCTGTAATCATGGAAAACTCCCAGACAGATTGATCTTCATGGTAAAAGTAAAGGTCAAAAAACATTTTTAATCTCATTTCATGCTAATGTGAATAAATGAGCAGAAATTACATTTGTAATAGCTCATTAATAACAATCACAACTAACATTTTTCATAATAAACCATAGCAGTATGTAATAGCAGTTTTACAGTAATTTACACATGTATAAAGGAATTTTATCCAACTTTATCAACTGTTTAATCGTTATAGTTCCATGGTTACTTGGTGGAGAGACACATATTTTCACATAACTTTTCTTACAACATAGAAATAATGCCCTCGTGAAGACCAGTTACACACCTGTTTTATTATGGAGTTGAAAATCAAGAGCTATAAAGAGCATACACCCTCTGAGTCTGACTACATCTACCGCACAGACAAATGTTATGTGTCCATACTGATTGAGTCTTTCACCTTGAAATTGTGATCTGATCACTTCGAGGCAGAGATCTGGGTGTTATGTACAACATGTTTTCACTATGTACAGAACACTTGAGCCAAGCTGCTTGAAAATGCCCACCCTTAATCAAGTTTGTTGACGGTGTGTAGATCATGTATAGATTATTAAATTTTAAACAAGTGCAATGTTACTAAGCTTCTTCTTTGAAGTAAGAAGTGCGACCTTCACCTTGGACATGTTGGAAGTAGCTGTCTGGGTTTGGTGTATAATACACCCTCAATCAGGGCTGTGAACAGGATTTTGTGAAAAAAGAGGAAATGTGTGAGGGGGTCAAGGGGGCTGCTAGGGCCCTTGTGGGGGAGACGGCCTAAGTTCATGTTTCAAGGACATCTCCTTTGCTTTTATGTAAATCATCCATGTGACATTTGGAAGAACAATAATAAATAATACAAGAGGGCGATGTTGGCCCTATATCGCTCACCTGACTACCATTGGCTATAATAAAAGGGGTCATGATTCTAACATAATTCGTAGAGGTCCACTACACAATGCTAAGTAACATTTCAAATATCTATTATCTGCCTGTCGGCCTTGTGTTTTTCAAAAAAGTTTTCCCTATATGTGAAATCAAGTGCTTTCCCCCCATTCCAGGGAAGGGTTAATATTGACCAGGGGGTCATGATTTGAACAATCTTGGTAAAGGTCCACTAGACAATGCTACATGCTAAATATCTCAGCTCTAGGCTTTGTGGTTTTAGAGAAGAAGATTTTAAAGTTTTTCCTATATAAACCTATGAAAAACCATGTGACCCCCGGGCGGGGTCAATTTTGACCTGGGTGTCATGATTTGAACAATCTTGGTAGAGGTCCACTAGCTAATGCTACATGCCAAATATCTAAGCTCTAGGCCTTGTGGTTTCAGAGAAGAAGATTTTTAAAGTTTTTCCTATATAAGCTTTAAGGTACAGGACCAGTAACAGTTTTGGAATCATAAATTATTTAAATCTATGAGAACTTTTATTCTCTAAACTGTAAATTCCTTTCCCTACTTTTCCAACGCTCGTAATGAGTGTCTGTCTATTATCAGTTCTGTGCCGCTCCATTTTGTACATCACTGTATTATCATTTCACAACACTTGAACTGTGCCATATTTTGCAAGCAATTTTTGTTTATCAGAACACTTTGACTTAAAAAACAGTTAATTGATTATAGTTTAAATGAAAAATAAGCATTTCAGAGGAGTTTTAGAAATTCGTCTGTTTATCCGGTGCCAAGCGGGAAAACTGCCATTTAGATTGGGCACACTTTTCGGTTATCTCTCACGCATGCGCAAATCCCCCACATGTTAACATGTAAACAAATTCAGTGACAGATTGTTTGGATGATGTTGTTCGAAACTATATGGTACTCCCATTCTGAAGAGTAACGCGAAAACTGGTATGATTCGGAAACTGGTCTCATGCCAGTACTGTGATTTTTTTTTTATTAAATTAATGTTTGTTTTGTTTTTTTGATAATTGTTGTATGTAAATTATGTCGTGAGGCTCATATGGAAGATTGGGCTTGCCCAAATATGTTGCCTCGTAAAATAAAGACTTTATTATTATTATTATTATTAGCCAACCGACGACGGTTGGTTTTTGATTGACATGGCAAAATTGCCAGAGTCTCGTGACGTATAGGAGAAAATTCCTGTGGGTCAAATTGACGCACAGGACATTTAATTGTGGGTCAAATAAGGGTATTTCTTGATTTTAAGGGCCTGAAAATGTTAAAAATAAGTTACGGTCAGCGGCAAAAATTGACGGTCATTCGGGCCACCAGAGAAACACAACTCTTTTTTTTTTTAGGCCCGATCATAATTCAATAGAAGGCATAGAAGGAGGCGTAGCACTAACAAAGTTCTATGCTCCTGCGTTTATGAATAAATTATGCAAATGAACCGCCATATTAGAATTACGGTAAAAGCGCTATTGTGCGCTGGAAATCGACACATGTCCGTTTACAAAGCTCGCCACGTTTAACAGTTTTCTTCCATGTAAGAAAACTTGATGGTTTTTGATTGCATATTGAATGATAAATAAAATAAAAGAAATATGATAAAAATTGGCCGATGATTGATAGTTTATGAGCGTTATAAAGTTCAGGAATTCATCGGAACGACCGAGGTTCTGTCGCCGGATAGCGACTGAAGATAGCCTTTTAAACCAACTTTGAAATTTTTTTGAACATGCAGACAATTTTTTCCCAATAGACATTTGAATATTCTTTACGAAACTACCAATTTTGTAATGTGTCCACTTCTTATTAAAAGTGTCTTGGAAGTTAAATTCGTTTGTTTACATAAATTTGTACCGCCATTCCGAAACAAACGTCTGTATCGGTGATAAACGAAGTTATACGCTCTATCAAGCAAAGCCTCGGTAGCGCAGTGCCATGTATTCCCGCTTGACACGCGGGAGATCAGAGATCGAAACTCCGATGGAGTAGGAAAAATTTATTATTTACTCTGAACATATTTATTTATACTCACACTTCTATTATGTATAGTGAGAACGGGATTAAAAACGTAATACTGATTCAAAAACGTAACGAATTAATTTGAATATATGGGTTGAGTTAAACGCCCGCGCATGCTCTGTGTGTGCGTGATGTTTACATCCGGTCGTAGCATACGAATAGAGAGCAAACATTGTTAGTGCGTAGATTAGAGTTTTAATCATTAATAGTTATAATGGTATACTCTTTTCAAAGTAAAATTTCTAAAACTGACACAGTTTGATGAAAGCTCGGCATATCCACAGCCTATCTAATCTGGTCCAGTGGTCAGGTGGAAGAGCTGGTTCGAACTGCATCGGGACGAAACAGGCCCTCACGAAAATTAATTTGAAAGAATCAACTGTAGTCACCATTTACAATTAAAACAAAATATATATATACTAAGAAACAAAATGCTTCGTACCGATAACGAGTTTGTTGTCAGATTATTTGCAAGTTCATTAACTGACTTAATTACGGAAAGTTAATATTGTTGGCACTTCGATAGGTTTACAACAGTTGTCGCCCTTCGGATGTAAGGGTTAAATTCTGTCACGTCCGTGTCCGGAACTTACTTCCACATGGGGATTTTTTTATAGAAACTAAACTTTTGCTCTACCACTGGACCAGATTAGATAGGCTGTGGATATGCCGAGCTTTCATCAAACTGTGTCAGTTTTAGAAATTTTACTTTGAAAAGAGAATACCATTATAACTAAAGAATGGGTGTCAGAAAGGCCCACTTCCAGAAAGGACCGGTACCGAAAAGGCCAAAATCCAGAAAGGCCAATACCAGAAAGGACCAGTTTTACTTTCTATGCTATATAGTAACTTTGGGAAATAAAAGATTAAAAGAGCATATGTACACAGAGAATTTCTTATATACAACCAAAATGTAAAGATGGGAAAAACGCATAGCAAACATTGAGGTACATAAGAAGAATTCTCAGCTTCGCCGTGACGTCATACTGACCAGTTAACTAATCGGATTATTAGGTCGCGTTCATTTCTTCATTCGGTAAAAGGTGAAAACTCGGTCTTTACCGTTGACTCTTATGCAAGTTTAAATTTATTTTAAACGAAACAAAAAGCTTTTGACAACATAGAATTATTATAAAAACAATCTGATAGTTTCAAGGTAATGGAAGATCGTCGTCTTCTTTCATATCCAATCTTGGTTATTATATCATTCAGAATTAAAGATGCATAAAGACCAGCGATGACAGCCGAGGAATCCCCTTTCCCGAATGTAAATATTTTTTTCAGTACCCGGATGTGCGGGTGAAATGAATGATTTTTTTTCATATTTACATTTATGAAAATAACAGAATATAGAAGCAACAACATAATTAAAAATAGCCATTAACAAAAATAACAATTCACACATTTATGAAATAACCAACATTCTTAACAAATATAGAAGTAACAACAAAGTTAAGATTAAAACACATTATATGGTATCCCAAAAATGGGCCTTTCTGGAATCATTTATGTGGGCATTTCCGGTACCTTTGAAAATTGGGCCTTTTAGGACTGGTCCTTTCTGGAAGTGGGCCTATATAACTTGCAGTGCCATCCGCATTTTTACCGAAATTTAACGAAATGAATAGTATCATTACCGAAAAACAGTTTTGATCGATTAGCTATATCTTTCTAAAGATGTATTAGCTATGTTCTTGGTAGGTCGACAACTTCTTCTCTATAAACTCATGAAACTTAGTTATCAGCAAAACATCTCTATCTTGGATTCAAAGTTTCCTTAGTAATCGTTCTCAATCAGTAGTAGTTGAAGGCTCACATTCTGATTCTTTACCAGTTCTGTCAGGGGTACTCCAGGGTTCTGTCTTGGGCCCGTGTCTCTTCCTTTGTTACATCAATGACCTTCCCGACTCTGTTAAAAGTAGGATACGCTTATTTGCTGATGACACAATCATATATCTCACCATAGACTCATCAGTAGACTCTAACAAACTTCAAGATGATTTACCAAAATTAGAAGAATGGGAGCGTAAATGATCTATGGAATTCAATCCTGATAAATGCGAAATCATAAGAATCTCAAAAAAAGAAAAAACATCATCTTTCCATATAAATTACACAATCAAGAACTAAAAACTACAGAAAATGCTAAATACCTTGGGATTACCATCAGTGATGACTTTAGTTGGAAAAAACATATTGAATCTACGTCTTCAAAAGCTAGTAACACTCTTAGATTCATAAAAAGAAATGTACAATGTAACAACCGTAATATCAAAGAAACTGCCTACAAAACATACGTCCGTCCACAGTTAGAATACTGTAATACCATATGGCACCCATGGCAGAAAAACTTATCATATGAGATAGGAAAGGTACAAAGGGCTGCAGCCAGATATGTTTTGAATGATTACTCTTACCAAAGCAGCGTAACATCAATGCTTGAAACTCTTAAATGGCAGACATTAGAACAGAGAAGAATACACGCATCCTTAATAATGTTATGTAAAATATCACACAACCTCGTCATTGTAGATCATAACCACCTGACTGTCTCTAGAAATCTTAACTATAACATACCATTTTCAAGAACTCAGTATCATATGAACTCCTTTTTCCCTCGCACGATCAGATACTGGAACGCCTTGCCCTATAACATCAAGGACAGTGTGAATCTTCAGTGCTTCACATCTGGCCTAGACTCATATATGGACTAATGTCATCGTCCTGTTTTTATTTTTAACCAAGTTCTATATAGTACTACTTTTACTCTCTTAACACATGCATAGCATGTATCATGTAATTTAGCATTTTCTTTTAACAACTGCCCCGACCTCCCAGTTATGATCAGAAATTGATTGTTGGGAGTATCCCCGTAGATGTAGATGTAGATAAAAACGTTTTTATATTCTTCTTCTTCTCCTTCCGTATTTCGGGCCACTAGCCGGTTCTATATTATCATTATTATAAAGAATTTTAAAAGTAGGCTTATATTTCTTGCTTTTTGCAGTAAGATTGTCATATGATACTTACATTATTCAAAACAAGAAGTGGAGAAATCCACGAGAAAATGGTTATTGGGGCTGTACGTTTCACCTGTAGCAATATTATTAACATTTTCAATCCCGATAGTATACATGTGTATACATTTATGTATATTCGTCCCAGATTACACGCACGCCGGCGTACGCATTATAGATCAAATTTATTAGATCAAAGCACTGAAAGTACTGGTGGGTAGGTTGTGCCGGCACGTTGAAAATTAAGTTTAGGCAAGCAATACTGATATGTTCAACTCCAAGCGATAAACTAAAATGTTCACTCGAAAACTGCTCCAATCCAAGACGTTACAATGGTACCACAAGATGAAGGCCAATGTCAAGAAAGTCAAAACTGTTTTGCAATTCTCGCAAACTTGTGTTTCAGGTTGCAAATTTATAAATGAACTTGCATTTAGTTTTCAATAATGCTGTGATTGCATTGATACAGCGATCAAAATTAAGTACTAATAGGTCGAGTTTATTTTGAATAAACTTATCAGTCAGCATTCGATAACTTTAGTTATATCAGCCGTGTTACCTACGAGCACAGATGGTACACTAACACTAGATGTATGTGTGCTAACTAGTATGCTAACTACAAACAAGTTAATTTTCAAAAGTCTTCAACGTGGCATTCCCTGTTTGATATTATTTTTGTTTTTTTGTTTTCAAGATAGTAATTTACATGTTCTGTTGTTTATTTCAAACCGGAAGCGGTTATTGCACATAGAAAGTTATTTCAGTTCGGATAATGAAACTGTCCGTACAGGAACATGTCAAAATGTCATATTTTAAAACTCTTTTTCGTCTCCTACTAACCAGCAACCAATAACTGTTATAGCTTGGGTTGATGTACGCAAAAGGGTGTTTTAGGTCTTTAGATTAAGAACTATTTATTTTCGACGTAGACGAAAACCGTATCCTGTGCTGCCAAGCACATGCGCATGTGCAGATCTCCCGTGCACTGCTGTTAAGGGAAACGGGTTTTTAGCACATTTCCCAAAATTCTTAGCTCTCTAAGAGCAAAATTAAAATCGGCTTGAGTAGTCTAAACGCAGAATAACAAATCCAATTTGGAGAATGTACGTGCATCTAAATATAAATTATTCTACAAAATGCGGTCCGTAACAGTAACTAATGTCGAAAATGTCAAATAATTGTGTCACGCTAGTACAGTACTGATACTATTAGAATACAGTGTTGTATAAATTTACATAACTTTGGTGCATCGTATGTCATCTAGAAGAACATACTGTGTATATTCAAGTCAAGTTAGAATACCTTTATTGCACTTATTTCAGTTTTTTACTTAACTTGTAGTCATTTAAAATTTAGCATCCTTTATGAATGTCCATAATTTTTCACATCTGGTGCGAGTAAAAACGCCAAGTCGAGAATAAGCATAGACCCAATACGAATTAACTTAGATTTAAGTAAACAGCGACAACTATTTTAAATTCACATTACGTTTGGAAACATTTTACTAGAGAATACGCTACCGAAGTTACGTAACGATAGTCTTTTTGGTTCCTTTAAGTCAAATAAAACTTTGTTGAAAGCAAGCACGGACAAAACAAAACAAAAACACCAAAGAGACAAACAAAAAACACACTACTGCACAAAGCAATTTAACAGCAGTAAACAGAACACGGTTCTTTATAGATCTCAAATGATACAATTTTTTCCAATAGGTAAAATTACTGTCCGTATCCTTATTTTTTTAGTTTTAATTAATTTTAGTTAAAGGTGGCTTATAATGTGTCCCACGGAGGTGCACGTGACCTCACGTATCCCAGTCTTCTACAAATTGTTTTGCTCGAAATCGGAACCAATCTTCACGCCCAATGTTGTCTCGTACCATTAAGTGTATAGCTCAACTTGCAATATTGCCACAATCTTTAAATAAACAGGACTAACATTTTTTAATTAAACAGGATTAATAACATTGATATCGTTAGTAAATAACTTGCAGCAAAGAGTGTGTAATTTAAAATAGCACGGAGATAGTAAGGGCTGAATCTATGCAGACAGAGGTTCCCTATTTGTTGCTGTAACAGAGTTCAGCTTGGGTATATTTTATTTGAACAATCTTTGACCGACGTCACCTAGGGAACATTTCTGTGAACTTTAATTGAAATGGGTGCAGTAGTTTTCACACAGGCACTTCCGCCGGAAGAAATAGTTTGAGACGGAATTTTATCTACAGTATATTCATTGCAAACATATTGTATCAAATCGCAAGTTCAAAGAAATGCATTGAGTTACCAACATAACACTTATTTGTCACGAAGGTGTTCAATTTTTTTTTAATTTTCAAAATTGACCACGCTCATGCGATCACAAGGTTACACCTACATGTATTATGTGCAATAACCCGGGAACCACTGGCCATAGGGTCCCCAGACTTGATGGACAGGCTTATTTTAGGATGACTTCTAGTGACATGTATGTCACTGGGTCAAAGGTCAATGTAAAATATATTGTGTTCAATAACTGGATAACCATTAGGCCGATGATCTCCAAACTAGATAGTGGGGGTCGGTTTTGACCCTACTGTGTTTAGGTCACTGGGACAAATTTACATGAATTTCAAAATGACTGATCGGTACAAATCATATGGCAGAGAATTTTAACTTAACGTTTAATCCTCCGTAGATTTAACATGTGCAATTGCCTTGATGCTCTACCTAGGGAAACCGACTCTTAAAATTATCTTCCGTATAAAATTTGTATCACTTGATCATTTTGACATTTTTGTAACGGAAGTATCTACTCAGTATCTTCATAAATGCAAGACATCATAGCATTTGTGCACAGATATCAAAACAATAAAAACAAAAATAATATCAAACAGGGAATGCCACGTACCAAAAACGCAGCCTCCCCAAAACGAGCCCCACAGCACCCAGAAGTGCACACCACCAACACACACACACGCACACACACACACGACACACACACACAATCATGTACACACACATATACACTACCAACACACCCTAGCATACAAAGCAAACACACGAGGACAAAACGAACAATTAAAGGAACACAGTGGGGCACCGCCTTGGAACGGTCAGTGGCAAAAACACCACTGGGGAGCTTAAACCGGTTTATGGTGCGCACCCAACCTCACTCTTACCCCCTTAGAACGAATAACAATCCCTGAAGGATGAAAATATAACAACATTGATTGAATGTACGGGGAGACTTTTTACGGCCACCACACGGCACAAACAACACAGTTGTGAGCATAAAAACAAAAATAATATCAAACAGGGAATGCCACGTACCAAAAACGCAGCCTCCCCAAAACGAGCCCCACAGCACCCAGAAGTGCACACCACCAACACACACACACGCACACACACACGACACACACACACAATCATGTACACACACACACATATACACTACCAACACACCTTAGCATACAAAGCAAACACACGAGGACAAAACGAACAATTAAAGGAACACAGTGGGGCACCGCCTTGGAACGGTCAGTGGCAAAAACACAGATACACAGAAACACAGAAGTTGGCAGATATTGGAAGGGTTGATATTTAAATAAAGAAGGAAAAAAGAAAGGTGGTGCGTTAAAAGTTTCGTTTAGTATATATTTAAGCACATATCCAGGTTATAATACTTATATGAAAATCATATTTTAATTAAACTAGGAAAGCAGGTATTCTCTTTAACCGTAATTGTTTGAATTATACGAGCGCAATATTACATATGAACGGCATTATATGAAAAAAATACATGATAACACATTCAATATATACCAGGTTAATAACTATTATTTCAGCACCATTCAACTTGTTCAGGAGTAAAATTAAATTGAGAATCTGAATTTTACCATATATGTCGACTAGATATAAGCCGAACTGAACGTCTGTTTCTTTCTGGTGTTACTAATGCAGATTTCTGTATTGCACGTACGAGGTTATTTAATGTTGTTGATTCAACAAATTACGCAATATTCATAGGTACTTGCGTGACATGATTTCCTTAATTCGACCGGTTTAAACGGCACATATTACAGTACTAACTGAAAATGAATGTTTCATTTCTTATCAAATAAATACTGTAAATATTTCTTCTATGTCACGCTATATTTGCTTTACGTTACTCTCCTACAGTGACAAAATGTAACAGCAATTAAAACACGTACCAAGAAAAATATGAAAAAACAAAAGAATAAAAAATCAAGTGAAGTTTTAACCAAACAATGAAATATTTATTAGGTATCAAACTAGCTGCACAATTGAAAACGACTGAGGATAATTACCATGTCATGATGTCAGATAAAGTTCATGAAAAGGCTTCTCGTGCATGGAGGAGGCTAACCTTACTAAATAACGTATACAATAATAAAACGGTCTGGCTGATGTTAAATAAATGCACTATACGCTAACAAGCTTGTTGTTTAATCTATATTGTGTAACACCTAAACAATAGATAAGGTAGGATGAATGGGGCGGTAACGCTTTCTGGATAGAACAAGATATCAGAATTAGATGAATTAAAAGTAACTAACCACTTCGAATTCAAAGATTTATTTTATTGAACTATTTAATTAAAGTCATCCTAAAATATTTATGTAAATACAGAGGATAGTTTCTAAATAGGTCCGTATTAAATTAATTCATCCTTTCATTCATTCCTTTTCTTTTTTCACAAAATAAACTTTTCACTCAATCAAGCAATTCACTCACTCATTCATTCAATTAAACATTTAAAAATATACATTCTTCAGTTTAAGCAGAGACGTATCAAATACAAATACATGTACGTTCTTACGTCTTTAATCCTTTCATCTTTCAGAAAATCCCTGTGTGTTAATTTTAGAACCACAAGAATTAAACTAAAATAATTGTATTGTTACCGTGAATACTATTTCATGAATCCCAGAGTGTGTCAGGTATGTGTTATTTTGTGTATGTTTTCGAATTATTGATACATGTGCTTTTTTTCGTGTATTTTTTTTTCTTGTTTTATTTGCTGTTATGAGGTCACATTGTAAATAAGTGCCATGTCTGTAATTTGACATAATGTGCTTACCTTCATGAAATACAGAATTTATTATTATAAAGTGCATTTGTTTTTGTTGTTGTAATTCAGCGACGCCTAAAATCCGTTTTACCTTACGTGTGTACCGGTTGCACTGTTAAACGGCTTTTAGTCGTTGCTGAATTACAACAACAAAACAATGGCGGATAAGATAAGTGCGGAGGAACTCGGCAAAATGAAAGTATGAATTATGGACGTTTTGCAACAGATACAGTCTGTTGCTAACGTTACTCCTTTTAAGCATCATTCTCCTAATATACAAGATTAGATGATTTTGTTTATATACGTTGTATGAAAGAGTTTGAACCGTATAGAATATGCGGCGTGTATCGATTCATGTGGGTGGGGTAATAATTATGGCAGTGGCAGCCGGTTCCGGCGTCAGTCATTTTGCGCTCTCAGCCAATTAGAACGCGAGGATTTCCGGCGCCGGATTTACAATTCTTTATTACCAAGCAGATGGGTAGTTTAACACTTTTATCTGTGTAAAATTTTAATTTGTGACGCCCAATCTTTTAATCAGAAATTAGAATTTGATTGGTAACCAGTCAACTTGTACCTTAGTCATCTCGGCTTCGCCGTGACATTATACTGACCAGCTAACCAATTGGATTATTAGGTCGCGTTCATTTCTTCATTCGGTAAAAGGTGAAAACTCGATTTACAATTATTTATTACCAAGCAGATGGGTGGTTTAACACTTTTATGTGTGTAAATTTTTAATTTGTGACGCCCAATCTTTTAATCACGAATTAGAATTTGATTGGTAACCAGTCAACTTGTACCGTAGTCATCTCGGTGACGTCATACTGACCAGCTAACCAATTGTTAGGTGGCCTGATGCACAGTAAAGTGCCCAATTGGTGTAAAAAATGTGTACAAGGCCATATCTTTTTAACTAACCATGATAGAGCCATGAAATAAAGTTTTTAAGAAAGCTGTAGTGTACATAAGAATGTGCAGGTGAAAATTTTTCATATATTTCCAAACGTTTTTTTAGAGGATCTGCAGAACCGGTCCAAAAATGGCAATTTTTCCCTGTAACACGTTAGCTTTGAAAATTTCACCCTTTTTAAAACCTTTATAACAGGACCATACTACTTCTAATATATTTAAGTTTGGTTTGGTTTTAAACCCAAGAGACACAGCTTTAATTTGGTATATGATACATTATATTTTTTTTTATTTATCTGTATTGATATCTTGATTTGAATGCAACAAGTGCCTATGTAACGCTCAAGAAATCTTAAAACACTGAACATGCAAAAATGACAGCAAAATAGCAACCATAACACCCAGAACTTGTTAAATATCACAGATGAAGCTGGTAATAATGTAAGTTCACACTGTTCAAATTGTCGGACAGTGTAATAAACCATAAAAAATTATGTGTCGAAATATGTTAGCGTTTGATGAATGTTACGAAAAAACTGTAATGTCCGTCCCCCATGAGTAAATTGTGACATAGACTACTGACTTGCAAATAGCTGTTGTAGTCTTTTAACAAATGATGTCATTAATAAAGTTTTAAAAAATCTTTAAAATCTACCAAGTACTTTTTGAAAAAAATGAGAAAATGTAAAAGTTATCTGTAATGTCCGTCCCCGTAATGTCCGTCCCCTTCAGACATAAGTTTTGAAATTGATTTATTTTTTTATTTAATAACAAAATGTTGGTTTCTTTTGTCTTAATTTTGCAAATTATTCTTAGAAATGAAATAAAAATTTTTATTTTCTATTAGAAAAACCTATTTTAAAGGCTTAAATAGTAATAATAACTGTGTGTTCAAATTTGTTGAGCAAATTCATTGATAAAATAAATACACTCTACATTTTTATTTCAACGTTAAAACTTTTAAGCTTTGAAATGCAGAAATAAAAATATTTTAGTCTACAATGTCCTTTTTTCATTTTGCAACAGACCTATTTTTAAGTTTCTCAGTGTTCTCTGCAGGAACCCCAAGAACTTGCACAAGAATATAATCTTCAAAAAGATTACTAATAAATTGCATAATATTGCTTCCTTAAAACAACACAATGAAATGGTGACTTGCTTTATGTTTACCCCATGTCATAAAGTACCAGGTGTCCACAGACCCCCTAGGGCATTTCAATAAAGATCATAAGGTGACAATACACGAAGTGTCATAAAACCCCTAAATTGGACTCCAGCTCTGCAGATAATCCTTGCTAAAACAACAAACTATTAATTGGCAGCTGAAATTGTCCAATCAGTGCCTTTTCTTAAAGTACAAGACCCAAATTACAGCAAGATTAAAACAAAAAATAGTTATTGGCAACTGAGAGTATCCAATCAAGCCTTTTATAGCAATATTAGGCCCGCCTTATTTCAAGATGAAAATATTTAATATCTGCATCAAAAGTAAATAGGTCATCTGGGTCGTACTGACTATACCTCGAACGAGGATGGTGGACCTAATAAGCACAATTACAAACAAACAATAAATAGGTCACCGTGATTGGCCTACTCTTTGGTAACCAAATTCAACCTTTGGCGA
The DNA here is from genome assembly GCA_022818135.1 of Saxidomus purpurata. Lineage (NCBI taxonomy): Eukaryota > Metazoa > Mollusca > Bivalvia > Venerida > Veneridae > Saxidomus > Saxidomus purpurata. The sequence continues at coordinate 45,699,421 of JAFMSR010000013.1, forward strand.
TACTAGCTGGAAATTGCAGTGAGGTAAATTTCTCCTATTTCTGGCTTCAAAATTTTGTTTTTTAGGCATGACGGGAGACATGCCGGGGTCTCATCCAAATATTAAGCTAAAATAAGTGCTCTTTTGGACGGACCTTGATAAAATTCTCTTCAATTCAATTCAAACTAAATAGATCATTACTGCTTTAGTCAGCTCGATTAGCTCAATAGGTAGAGCACGAGACTTGTAATCTTGGGGTTGTGGGTTCGATTCCCAGGGCTGACCAACTAAAATTACTAACAGTCTTTCGGATGAGACTTACAAACCGAGGTCCCATGTATGGGTGAAAACCTGGCATGATAAAGAACCAGGGGTGTCTCTGGAATTGGGACGCTTTCTGTATCTTACACTATCCCCCGAAAACCTAAAATAACTAAACTCTTCTGGGGGCGTTGGTCATATGGGCAACCGGTACCAATGATAAAACCCCAATATACCATACCTAAAAAGATCATTACTGCTTGTAATTTTCTTCCTTTTTTTTTAAATGAAGGAGCTTTAGCACCTTGTTCAATGATTTAAGAACCTTCAAAAAAGCATGTATACATGTTTAATTATGCTTAAAACAAATGCTTAATGATTTATAGACGCTAAAAAAACTCCTTACTTTTGAACCGGTGACTTTATGTAATGTCCGTCCCCTTCTGCATGTACATTGTATTTGTGACTTTTACTTCATATATATGTAAAAAATAAAGCTTATTTTGATTTACATTCATTAGTTGTGTTATTATACTGTTTTTAAACTATTTCTTCCAAGGGTATTATGTCTTTAGTTTGTTTTAGAAAAAAGTAAACTTTCGAAATGCTTAAAAAATTCTTAACTTCTGTACCTCACAACACCACATTTGAAAAAAAAGGCAACATATAGGGTAAAAGGTGCATAATTTTAAACTTTAGCTATAAACAAATGAAAAATATGGAAAAAACATATTTATTTTCATACACATGTTTTCACCAGAGGGTTTAATATATGTTTATGTAATGTCCGTCCCCTACCCTGACCAGACACACAAAAAATGAAATTTACAAAAAATGGTTCAAAAAGTTATCTTTTTAATTACTGATCATTGTCCAGGACATACTGCTCTACAAAAGTGGCAACTTCTTGAAGTTATACCTGAAACTTTTTTTTTTGACTTTGAGGCTAACACAATTGGGCACTTTACTGTGCATCAGGCCAGGTGCGTTCATTTCTTCATTCGGTAAAAGGTGAAAACTCGGTCTTTACCATTGACTCATATGCAAGTTTAAATGTATTTTAAACGAAACAAAAAGCTTTTGACAACATAGAATTATTATTAAAACAATCTGATAGTTTCAAGGTGATGGAAGATCATTGTCTTCTTTCATTTCTAATCTTGGTTATTGTATTATTCAAAGTTAAAGTTGCATAGAGACCAGCGATGACAGCCGAGAAATCACCTTTCCCAAATTTATGTAAATAATTTATCAGTACTCGGATGTGCGAAGCCGAGAATACTTGAATTGGTCAACTCGTACCTGGTTTTTTTTTTCGAAAAAGTCAACTCGTACCTTAAACTTTTTTGTGCAATATCTTTGAGATAATAGCAGGGTTTTACGGGACGCTGTATTTTGCATCAAATACGCAAAAATGTGACACAGGACCCGTGAAAATATTAATTTGCGTCCACAAGGATACATAAACATTTGTAGCGATTTTCAATAAAAGATTCTGAGCGAGGTAACTCTTACAGACAACCGCCTTGATTTCTGCAGCAGAATTGTCTTTCTTGAAATTGACCAATCATATGATCGCACACCTGTTTTTGTCAAGGAAATTCGGATATTTCAGCATCAATCATTATCTCGGTCTGTAAATTGTTGTCAGCGAAAATCAGCTGCTGTCATGCAAAAACTACCTTATTACGATGTTTTTTATCTAACCAAACTTGCATACAATGAAAAAGATGCGAAAAGAAGTGAAGCACCTGATGAAGTAATTGGAAAGCCGTTATGAATAACCTGCGCCATGAAGGCCAGGAAAATTCATCACAAAATGTCTTGAAAAAATACCATCTATACATATAATTTTTAATTTTCAGACCCCAAGTTTTGCACATGGGACCTCCAAAAATCGTCAAGCGAGTCCCAAGGACCCCTAAAATGTAAAACCCTGTAATAGCCTTTTTTTATCAATTATCATTAAATATTTGCATTGAAATACTTTATTTTGCTCTTATTTTGCAAAATTGTATCAGAAAATGGAAGAAATGAAGAGAATGTTTGAAAAAAAGTTGTCAACTCGTACCCTATGTAATCATTTGTTTTTAGCATTACTAAAATAATGAATAACGTGACTTTCGAAAATTGTATTATTTTCATCATGTTAATGACGAAAAAACGTTTGATTTCAGTTCAACTTAGGTTTTTTAAGATGCAATAGGCCCTCGGACATCGAAATTAAGTTTGTAGACACGCTCATAAAATTTGCTTCCTGTTTTATTTTTGTACCGATTTATGTACAAACTAATTTTCTGTGTGAATTTATTTATCAAGGCGATGGAATTTCAGATCAAGTGACAGTAACAGTTAACTGAATTTTGAGAAGACTAGTTACTTCTTGAATGAAAATACCCTTCCAAGTAATTTATTTTCTTGCATGCAACAGAGAAAGTTAAAAAAAAAAACATAACTTATATAACATTCCAATCATAAATTTTATTTTTTTCAAATTAACATAATTATACATGTTTTATGATAAAAGCAGCTTACTAACAATTGACAATAACTGACTTTCACCTGAAATATCAGTTTAGAAACAGTAGGTACGAGTTGACTACAAAGGGTACGAGTTGATTTTTTTACCGTACAAGTTGACCAATTCAGTAACGAGATGACTAAGGTACGAGTTGACCAGGAAGCATTTGATTTGTAATATTTTTGCTGGGAAGTGATTTTAATTTTAAGAGTGTTTGCAGATTAACTACTGGCAAATAGTTGTTGGAACCCCTGACAAACATTGGCCTTTTTCAAATTGTCATAACTTGTAAGAATGAGAATAACATATGATGTATAGAACTCGACCAGTGCCTGCTGCCCTATTTTTACATTCTCTGTTATGTCAGGGTCTTATCTGCTCCCTGTGTATAACAAGATGTAAAAAGTTAAGGAAAATTATGAATCAGTATCCTTTGCTAAGGTAATAAAATAACTTTAAGTTACTAATTGAGTGCAAAAATGGCAAAAAGAAGTGTAAGTGATGAAGTTCAGAACACATGTATATGTTGCAAATATTTGCATAGGCAATCACAATTTTTTAATTGACACTCACAACTTATTGCATTTCTATAATTGTGCTCTGTAGGTTACAGAACTTAAGAAAGCACTGAAAGAGAGAGGTTTGTCAGTGACAGGAACTAAAAGTGAACTTCTTGATCGACTAACAGCAGCTGTACAGGCAGAGGAAGGTATGCATACATCAGCTCAAACTATTTGCCTTCTAGTGTGTGTGTTCCTCAAATGTGGGTGTCCCCCAGTTATCCTTGCTTCGTGTTAAGTAATGTTTATATGAATATTTGCTGATAGATCTTGCAGGAATAGCTAGTAAATGTTGTTTTACTTTAAAGTCCCACAACGGCATTGACAGGTAGCTCTTATTTTACCAAGAAAGATGTCTTACCAGTGGAAATGACCTTTATTTGTACCAAAAACATTCATAACTTTACTTTTTAAATCGGTGTACATGTTAGAAATATAGAGCAGTATTTATTCAATGATATTGCCAAAAAATAAAAGAAGGTTTCCTGGCAACTCTTTTTCATGAAAAAGCAACTTGAATTCAAAAGAAATTATGTCAAAATTGTTTTAGAGTGAATAGAACATGGATCTATCATTATCCTATCAGTATATCCATTTTACAAAATTAGTATTTAAAATTAAAAAATATCCTGGGTCTTTAATGTACTTTGGTTTTCATCAGTTCTTTAGTCTGCGACACTCGTTATTCAGTGGTAGCAGTATTTGCACAGCTAGCGACTTTCTAAAACCCAGGATTTGAAACCAGTTCATAAATTAGCCAAATGTTGCTATTACACAATACAGCACTCAGTCTTTGTTTCCCAATGAGCTGTAGTGATATTAACAGCAATAAGTGCTCCAACTGTCAAGCAATCAATTGTTCTAAAGGATTCTGGAACACTGTTCAGGACAAGACAATAAATGTTATAAGGAGCAGGAAATACTCTATGTTCTGTATATTTGAAGTAATTTTTACAACCTTTGTCAAGCAAGTGCCTTTTGTTGCTACAATGTATCATCGTATGTAACACTGTTTCTGCCTGCTTAAGGAACCATAGACTTACTACATGTAAAGTCTGTGCTCTTCAGCAGTGTACCCCAACAACACTAGTCGAGTACATCAGCATGAATGTTGTAACAAAGTAGACAGACAATGTGTGTATTTGACTGGGAAATGATAGCTGTTCTTTTAATTAGGCATTCTTCCACTTGTTTAATTTTAACCAATCATTATTCAGTCCATGAAATATGTTTGCCAGACAGTACTCAATGAACACAACAAACTTGAATCTGCATTGAGAAACTACTGCATATATACGAAAATAATACTGTTAAAGTGTTAAGTAATGATTTTCTTATGACTGGGAAATGGTTGAGTAAACTGTTAGGCTGGATATTAGTATATACATGTACTAATATACTCACTGAAAACTAGCCAGTCAAATACACCCTTTAATTTTATATGCAGTGCTTGTACTTGATGTAAATGGAATACAGGTCTTTATGTACATGTATAACCAGCATGTCCCAACTGCATGTTTATTTATCAAAGAATTTTCCTTTTTTACCAGAAACTCTTACGGATTATTCATCATTTTTTGATGACAAATTACTTGATAGTGAGTGAATAGTTTCATCTAATGTTAGTTTCTTTTAGTATTGCTGAGTTGAGCTCATGTAAAACTTTATGTACAGGGAGTTGTCCTTAAATTGTCTATTCAGATCAGTGTTTCTGTATGCAATTCTATACCAGTTAGGATCTAACAAGCTAATTGGTGTTTCACACATGGTTATGGCATTTCAGACCTTATTTTTTTGTATCAGTAATGTATAAATTACAAGCATGGACTAAAGCCCACTTTAATTTTGAATAAGTAAGTTAGTACAATATAACTTAGCTAACTTCAGCATGGTAACCAGAGCTTTGAAAACACAACATTTCATTACTGTCCTCGCTTGTTTTCCTCAATTTTTTAACTGTATTATTAGTTATATCATGTATATGGGTCTCTGCCATGTATACCTTGATGTGTACCCTGTATGTCGCCCAGACTGTAAGGTAATATTTGCACAGTTATTGTTATGGAAATAGAGTGTTTAAAAGGAAGTGAGCAACTTACATAGTACAGTAAAGTTTTACTAGAGTGGTTTTTGTTCCTAGTTTCTGTTGCCTTGTCCTTGTTTCATATTTTCTGTTATAATTATTTTCTGTTTGATTATGTTCAGTTGAATTTTATGAAGCAGGATAGCTTTATTTAAAGAAGATGAATGTTTTATTTGAATTATTTCCCTGTTTATGTTGACAGTGTGCTCTTTGTTATGAGACTTTTCTCAGTGTGGAGATAAATGTAAGCAGTCATGTTTACAAATATACTCAGCTAAACTGATCAATCAGATTAAATATACAGCATGTACAGTGAAGTTTTCTTTTATATGTCATTGATTTGAAAATCCTTCTAAAATTTTTAAGAAATAAAAATCTTTGCATTTTGAACATGTAATTGTCTCAGATACATTGTACTACTTAATAACTGTAAAAGCGTTTCATGACACCATTTAGATTTTAGCTGGTGATTCTCTCATTCACTCAGACAAGGTGTCTCAGACACACCTGTTACATGTATTTGGCATCTTTTAGTGATTTTGTATTTTATTTGATAAGACAGTACCTTCCTGATAGGCACTAAATGTATATCTGTTAACTATGCCCTTATCACTACTTGGGTATACCTTGAACATTTCCACTATATTTTTCTACCGGTAATTCAAGATTATAAAACTTTTTTTTTGAGAACCAGTCTCAAATGTTCAGTTTCTGATTAGCTAAAAGTTCTTTCAGTTTTCAAAACTGACCAATCACAAGTCAGAGATATTAGACTGGTCTGATGGAAAAGTTTTATAACCTTATTGCTTAGTGTTTTATTTGTTACAGCAACAGTTGAGACCACCGGAAACATAGAAGGTAAAAACAACTTTTCTAACGCTGTGTTTCAAAATGTTGAGTTCTCTAACGAAGAGGAATACATGTAATATATATAAAAATGAGTGACTGGTTCTAGATTTTAAACCATTAGCAGGACTGCTACACAGCAGGGCCAAACTAAGTCATAATTTGAATTAAATGGACAACCTTGCAATTTCAGTCTTAAAAAACTACAGTTTACACCATAATGAACAATGCAAGTGGAAGACTCATTCTCCTATGGTGCTTTAAAGTTGTTTATCACGGTGTTCTTAATTTGTCAAATATTGGTGCTGCTAGATACAAAGTCTTTTAAAAAAGAAATTGATGACCAAATAAGATGACTGTTTGTGAATTTGATGACTGTTAGTTATATGCCAATGTTTTTGTAATAACAGATGCATAATTCTAAACAGACAGTGAAAGCAAACAATGTATATTGATGCCAGTATGTCAGTGTAAGGCAGTTAGTATGAACTGCATGTATGCAAGTGTGCAGGTATTAAAAACTAGAACATGAAAAGAATTGAAGGTGTATAAACTTGCTGGCATTGTAGCAAGGAGAGACTTTGGACAAGCTTATTTAAGTTTTCATGCTTATTAAATGTATATTTGACAATCACATGTACAACACAGTTTCATTTAAAAAAGTAAATATTGCAGAGAGATACTACAATGTACATAGGCATCTCCAGTTGTGGCGACCATAAAGCCTCCCTTTGCGTGCTGTCAGTGTTATCATGTATTATAATATTATATAAACTTCACCTGGTCTGATCTAGAGTTGTCCTTTAGATATGGTATGTTTGAGCCATGCTTTCTAAGGAGTTGTTGCTGGTGCCGAGTAGACTAAGGCATTTTTATTTTGCATTGCTAGGGGCTGTTGCCAATATTATGGTACAGGTTCAAACTCTGACGTATGCCTTTATAGAAGACCAAAGAAGTAATGTGTTTTGATTAGACTGTTTTGATAATTAGATCAGTATTTCTTCTTTTACAGATTCAATTCTAGACGACAGTGTTGACCTTTCAGAACCAACCCCCGCTACTAAACCTGATGACACAGTACAGGTAAGTGTGGGCAGCAGTATAGGTGCACTTAGGCAAACAATCAGTTCTGATTTTCAAACCATTTCGGACACTTCTGTGGAGTGAGGACATTTCCTGGACAACAGGAATCGCTCAATATATGTCATATGGTGTTAGTTGTACTTTTGTATATCTGTTCACTTTTTCTTTCAAATGACATCTCTGAAACCACTGGGTTAATACCCAGTTTGTAATTTTTGTTTTGCCCAATTCCCACCAATCAGTATGAATTGTGTTAAATAAAACAGAGCCTTTACAGTTAAGTGTTATCAGTCATAAATGACACACATGAAATATTTTCTTGAAAATGGGCTAATAAAACATATGTCAATGACTCTAAATATCAAATTAATTAAAATCTATAAAATTCATGTTTAAACAAAATTTTGACAAATCTGTTGAAAGTTTGATCAGACCTCCACTTGTAAAGAGTTGTTGTTGTTGTTGTTGACACCTTTCAGGATATTTTGGGGTAGAGTTCTTTAATCCACATTTTGTTGTCAACAAACAAAACGAGCAACAATTCTTTGTTTACATGTTAGGAAGAGTTTCCATGTTCTTACTTATTTGTGACTTTGAAATCAGACCTGTGACATCTTTTAATTAATTCCAAGCTGTTCAAATCAAGGAACAATAGCGTAGAACCTCAAATTAAATATCAAAACTGATTGAGTTACTGTCAAGATGCAAAACAGTTGAATTTGTAAGTTATTTAAACATTTTATACTTTGAATGGAATCAAAAAGAACGTATTAGACATTTTAAACATAATTGATTGAAACATCTTCATCATTTGGAATCCCAGTCCTGAAGCTGTCACCCCCTGTCACTGGGTCATTGGGGATAGTAGAATTAAATCCACCTTAGAAACAAAATATACCATGCTACAAATGTATTCATGTATTTAAGAGTTTTATAGTTGGTACCAGATAATCCATATGACCAACGCCCCCAGAAGAGCTTAGTTATTTTAGGTTTCTGGGGATAGTGCAAGATACAGAATGCATTCCGTTCCAGAGACAATCCCTGGTCCTTTAACATGACCAGTGTACAGCACCGATACTTCGCACCCCTGTTTGAAGTCTCATCGGAAAGACTGTTAGTTATGTTAGTGGAGGAGCAGGGTATTGAACCTGCTATCCCTGGATTACAACTCTGGCGCATTAACCACTGGACCACTGATATGCTCCCTCCATCCAGAGTATTATATAATAGTGTCATATACATGTATTAGTTCAACCAATGAGTGACTTTCTCACATGAACAACAAATGGAGAAAAATTATGATAAATACACCCCTTTATAAAGTGGATGTCTAAATACCATATAGCATAGAATGACTGATGTCAAGATACATGTATATGCATTTCAAGTGCTGTAATACAAGATTTGTTTATGATATCTAAACTTTCGTGAGTAGTTTACACATGTACATTTGAAGATGTAATATTTCTGAGTTACTTTCAGGACAAAGTTGAGCCTGTTGTTAAGGAAGTCACTTCACCAGAGTAAGTTGAGTTGTCTTATTATTCCATAGCTGCAGGGAAACATAGAGAAAAATAAGAATAAAAGAGTTATACCTTCTTCTACAGTAAAAAACAATGCATCTCAAGCGAAAATTCTCTACACATTCCTTGTGTGTATAACTGTACTGTTGTAAAAGATTTTAGAGAAATGTGTTTATGTTTAGAAAGTATTCAACCTGCCTTCATGGTTAAGTATCTCAGACTTGATATCCATTAAATTTGATGTGATTGTTGGTTCAAGCCCCTGCTACCAACAAGTTAGCATTTTTTACGGAGAATGATAGCCCAGCACTGGTTCTTCCCAGGAATTATGGTTGGATAAATTGGGCACCTGTACTGATGGGCATAACCCTTTACGAAACAATGAACAAGAACATATGAAAATGTTAGCATAATATGTTTTTAAAAACTTACCACTTTTCAGGTCAGCAGAACAAAACACAGAGAAAAAAATCACAGAGATAACTGCAGCAATATCTGATGCTGAGGTAGTGTCATTAGCGTAATGTTTAATGAAGTTATGAAAGTTTAGTACAGTTTGTCACAGTTTAGTAGTGATAGTGTTGGAATAGATGAAACCATTTAGCTGTATGAAGTGCTGAACTTGGGCATTTTTTGATCTTTCACTCTTACTACTGGTAGTCTCCTACTGGTCATATCTATCTGTCTGTCCGTCCATCCCAAATTTCATTTCCAGTCTGTATCTTCCACATGCATTGACTGATTTTGATGTACATGTAACTTCACACAATGGTTACCAATACCCAAATGGTATTCATCTATTCCAACATTATCACTACTAAACTGTGACAAACTGTACTAAACTGTACACAACAACCAGCCACCTATTTTGAAGGTCAAGGTCACACTTAGGGCTCAAACACTACTAAATGCAATTGTGTTTCTGGTCTGTATCTTCCATATGCAAAGGCCCTAGTTGATACATGACAGGATGAAGGGATTATTAATTTAGACAGGGCATTTTTTCAGTTTGGAGAATGCACCCTAGTCCCTCAATTTAGGGGAAATTTAGCATGATAATTGTCTAAAGAGGAAGCAAAAATCCTGGTGTTGGTAAAGTCTCATTTTGTGGAAAAATGCATGATTTTACAGAAATTGTAGTTTTGGAAGACACTCTATAATGACCACTGATATATAAGGTTAAAATACCCTGTGAGATCTAGTGTGACTAACTAGTAGCCTATGAAGGCCCATATTGTTGTGATATAAGATTATAATATAAATTATGTGAGTACTTAATTTTCATAAAATTTATATTTAATAGATAGATGTATAGGAGTGTGTATGAACTGACGTAAAGTTCTTCTTGGTTGACACTCGAACGGTTCTTGTACATATGCCAGTGATTTATGTAATGTATCAGGTGTGCTCAGCTTGTTCATGTATTTGAAATTGAAATCACATCCCGTACCCTGATAGTTTGGTTGGACTTGCTTTCAGAGAAATTTTGTTAAAAATTTTGACTGTCTTAGATAGCAAATAAATTGTTGAAGCTTTAATTTTACAGAGATTGAAAAAGAGAGCTGACAGATTTGGCGTTCTCAATGAAGACATGAAGAAACAGCTGCGTGCTGACAGGTGGGATACATAATACCTGTCCATTTATGTATTTGTAATTTATTCTAATTTATTTATTCTCGATTTTGAAAGAAGTTCTTACAGTTTAGATTAATTGCTTTTGGGACTCACTCCAGATGGAATCAACCTTTAAAAAGGTTGAGGCAATGTGAAAATATCTGTGTATTGCCTAAAGACACTACAGCCATGGCACTGGTGGGGATTGAACTCACAATCCTCCAATCCTGTGGTTACCACACTACCACTATGCCTCTATATTTGTGTATTTATAAAAGTTGGTACTTTTGGAATTTTTTCTCTAGTTCTGCGTAAGTGAAAGATACAGGCAGTAACAGACAGGCAAATCATTGCATCTGTAGTAGGAGATATTAAATGCCTGGAATTCAGATAACTTGAGACCTTCGATAACTCAAGCATTTTACTCATGCCCGAGTGACTCTTGAGTTATCGAAGTTTTAATGTAAATAATTAATAGTAAAGCTTTCAAACATCCAGTGTTATGTCAGTGGTGAATTTCCTTGCTTTTTTAGAATGTGTGATAAATATTTATTACAGATTTGGTGCAGGTACCACACCTTCAAAGATAGCTTCAACAGGATCTGGGGTAAGTTGGTATGACAAAGCATCATACAAGTTTTCCCTTTTCTTAAAATAATTTCTTACATAATTTATCTGCTCTACCGGTAAACTTTTGTTTACCATTGTAACTCACTCAGGAGAGCATCCGACTTTTTCAGTCATGGATCCAAGCAAGGGTCATGAAACTTGTCACAGGTAGAATGATCTATGGCATAATGTTTTCCCATCCATGTTTCAAGTTAAAGCTGGCAATAGGAATTCTAAAATGTTTGGTGAAAAGACTAGTAATACTAATTCAAAGAATTGCATAAAAAAACTTCAAACACAGTTACAAGGTTTTAAGCTCTCATACTTTTTACAGGCTGGTACGGATGTCCTCAAGAAACGTGCAGAACGTTTTGGTCAAGTTTTGTCCCCAGCTTTGTCAAAAGTGGACGAGGCAGAAAAAATGAGGAAGAGGAAAGAGAGATTTGGAGACTTAACATCAGCAACAAATAACGGACCCAGTAAAACCAAAACAGTGAAAGTTAATGCAGGCCCTGTAGATGAGGTATGGTACAGTCTTTCGTTGAAAACAATATATAAGGAACGTTTTAATCAGAGCCTTTTATTTAGTCAGTCATTTAGTATTGAGAGATTTGTGTCTACAGTGTACATTATGCTTCTTGATACAACATGAAAAATGCAAAATACTGCATATACCATATTACCAAAGATTATGTATTGATAATATTTGTTAACTTATGTAAGCTACCAAAACACTCAGTTTCACTGTCAGATTTTAGAAAGAACTAAAAAAACAGAAGAAAAATGGCAAAGATGCCTCACTTACCAAGAGCATGTAAAGGCCACTGGCTTCTTTTTAAATGAAGAAAAACAAACCAAAAATATTTTACATATTGTAGTTTCTGATATCCAAACTACATGTTTTTTTTTGCTGCTCTTAGATTGTACATGATCTTCCGGACCACTCTAACATATGAATGTATATTATGTACTAAGTAAATTACTCTAAAATATGCTGATGGCTTTGCACTTCATCCTTAAACTGATTTAGCTCACTACATATCGTTTATTTAAGAGCCATGATTTGTATGTTTTTGAAAGATAGTGGCTGGACTGTTCAATCTATCTCTATATACATGTACCTGTACCTGTGTCCTACCAGTCTAAGGTTTACAGATGATTCTGTGCTGAGAGAGGAATGAAGACACAGATAGTGTTACATATGTCACAAATACAGCAACTATACTAACCCATTACACTGTGTTACCTGTGCAAACTGTGTACCTATAATTTATGATTTCTTTTTGTTCAAAGGAGAAAATGAAGAAGAGGGCAGAAAGATTTGGACTTCCTTGAGAACCAAGGGCACGTTGCATTGGGATCTATTTGCAAAACAAGGGAAATTAGCAATGTAAATTCATAGCATCAGAATATTAAGGCAGCTAAACATGAGGTACTTCAGCATGATTTATAAAATATACCTCCATGTTGGACATGGGGCTGTGAAGTAATTATGGTACAACAGTCCTGGTTACTGTCAAAAAAAGATAAATAAAAGGTCAAATAATTATTTTAAAATGATATATGCTCTTTTGATCAAAATATATTAAATGAATTAAAAATAGAAAAAGGAAGTTGAGTTTACATGTAAAAGTTTTGGTCAATTAATTGATGTGCTGCAGGTAAACGATAGTTTTATGCATCATTCCCATACCCAAATCAAACTATATATACAATATATATGTTACACTTCATGTCAGTACTTTGCCAACTTAAGATATGACCTACATGCTCCTGTAAATGGCAGACTTCTTGGTATGTACAAGCATGTTTAGCATTTCTGAAGGCAGTTAGCACTAGTCATTTTGTGTTCATATATATCCATAAAGATACCGGTATATGGAACATTTCAATTACATTATGGTTCCTTTGTAAATAAATAGTTTAATATGAAGAAATGGCACTTTTACTGTCTCAAGAGAAACACTCTTCTGATAGGATATACATTGTAAGATGATTGTTCAGTAAAAATGATGTGAAAGAATCTAAAGAAAATATGCTAATGTAATTCAAATGCAGATAGTTTTCCATACAAACTTGCAATAGCAATGTTATTATTCATTATTAGTATGTAAATAATAACCAAATGACTGTTATGTCTTCAATGTTCATTTCATTACCTAAATGTAGGATAAAAACACTTTAATTCATGTAAAAAGCAAACTACAATAACTTAAAAATAACTTTTGAATGTAAACAGAAATAACCTTTAAATTCTACCATGAGATCAGGAATGATACAGATAATTTTAAACTCCATACTTAGTAAACTGCAGAAGTACTGTTTAGCAGCATACAGATAGATGTAATGGTCCCTTAAATGAGTAATTTCAAGTCTACATATGTCTTAGTTCTCACTTAATTGTGAACATGGTGACTTCCCCTGAGACAGAGGAGTAACAGAAGCATGATCATTCAATTATTTCAGCATCTGCTGACAGAACTTGAGAGTAAATCCTGACCCAATCAGTTCTTGTTAGATTAGTGAAAACTACTTTTGAACAGTCACAATATTAATTATAATTTCCCCTTCCCCCACACAAAAACGCTTAGGACCTTTATTTTAGTTACCCAAAGGCCTAAGTGAGATTTTCCTCCTGGACCCTTATGTGAATAAATACAGATGTTGTTGAAGGGTTTAATGGTGGATAATTTTATAGTCATATATACAACCTTATTTGTCAGAATATAGTTCTTTCATTTAGGGTTTACATCTGATACGTAACCTCTCATTTACATAATATTTTTGATATGGGATGGAAGTTAACTCAAGTATGCGTGAGATTAAATAACGATAACGGTACCACAAAAAAGTGAAGGTAAGATGAATGTGCATCTGTAGATCTGTTTATCTGTAAATAGTTAAATACAGACATAGATCAGATATTATTAAGTATCTGGTCATAAAATAATCAAAAGATATGTTTATTAACAAATACATGTATAATGATTTCAAAGGAGTAACTCTGTATTGTTCTATGGCACTACACACTAGTTTATCATCAGAAATTTGTAAATATTCCATACACAGCAACCATTTCACCTTTAAAAGAATCACCATTAACATTTATGCGCAATGTATTCTTGGATATACTGTGTTACCAGAGGTGAGGTAAAGGCTAGGTTTTCATTGTCTGCTCGGCAGTAGGTTCCCTGGATATGTTGTTTGTTCCTAAACATGTCTTTTGGAGTCCAGATTTTAGTGGAAACATTGGTTGAAATACAGTAGGTAGCTCTATTCTCTTTCAAAACCATCTTCCCACACTTCCATAGTACCACTAGTGTTGCATTGTTTACTTCTGAAAATGTATAATTTAAATAAAACATATAAAATTTAATACATCTATTAGTTATCTGGAAAATATCAGTTTAAAATCACATAAATAATGTAGAAAGATGAAGTGTCACTGTTACATGCCATTGAATGTAACCTTAAAAGTAAAAACGGGCACAGATGCTCTAGAAAGTACAGTTTCTTTATCATTTCAAGTAAAACCTACATTGATGCTATGAATTTATAGTGTTACCTGATAGCGGAAGGACATTGTTGGACGGGACACGCAGCAGCAGCAACGTCACATCCCAGTTAAAGGACGACAGTTCATGATCAACTTAAAGTTTTAATGCAGCAGATTTTTATTGTATTTTGGTATCTTTAGATATATTAACAAATGTTACATGTTTAGTTATCAAGTTGATGTATTACTTATCTTGAAACAAATGTACAACCAGAGTTTCTATACACTTGTTTAACTGCTTAACTTGTTTAACTATATCTTAATATGTCAGTGAAATGTGAGTTTGCTTACTGTTGGGGGGATCTTAGTGGTAAAGTGATCTTAGGGATTTGATTTCTAATGCGTTTTCATGAAGTAAATGTTTTTGTTTATTTTATTTTGCAAAATTTTACTACATCATTTAATATGTAAACCAGTAATATTTAACCAGTAAAGTGCTTGTTGTCAATGTTTAGATGAACACATGCTGATAGCTTGTGGTTAAAATGATGGAACACTAAGAATATCAAATACATGTTACTGGCTACAATATCACAAACTAACATAGGTAGTAGCTGGTGAAATATTATTAGGGAGTTACAACGTTAGGTTGTTTGTGAATAAAATTGTTGTATTCAAAAACAAAGTGTAGTAGGGTGACCTGCTCAAATACAATGTTTATTCCATTTAGAAATAGTAAGCATTAATTGCTGTAACTACATGACATGTATATGTCAAACATAGATGATTTAAATGAAAAATTATTTAACTTCATTATTTCTTTGTTACCATTCCAAGATTCTGGTGCATTTGTTCAAGCCTGTTCTAGACATGAGATTATACAAGTTTATGAATGTTTGTGACAAAATGCACTGTGCACTTAGATTGTTGAGCTTTTACTTAAATGATTAATGTTAACGTTGCATGTGCATTGATTCTGAGAAATACTAAGCAGTGTGATTAAACCTTTGAAGTTGCTGCAAGGGTTATGATCCTGCCCGCAATGTAGATGTACATTTGGCATTTTACTAAGAGACCATCCAAAGTAATGCCAGTGAGTGATCTCTTAATAGATTGATCTGTTAACAGTTCTTGTTTTATTACAACAGTAAACTGGTATTTACTTTAAATATAGCAATAAGTTCACACCTATATACTCAGACTAATCATATAAAACAGGCCATGGCCATAAGGCTTTTGTAGAAAAAACTATTCGCTGTTTTGGATTTAATCTATGGTTAGATTTAGATTGAAAGGGTTAGAGCTAGTTCTTTTTATTTATGTTTTTTCCTTTACATGTAATTCTGTGTTGTATTTTGTTGAAGATTGATTTAGTTTAAAAAAAGCACATATTTTAAGTAATTATGTTCAATGTAATAAAAAGTAAGCAAATAGTGAGGACCCTTACAAACTACATAGTAACACAGAAAAGGATTTGAAAACAATTGTTTTAAAAGTCTTACATGAATCAATTTCCCATGGTGTTGAATAAAATGTCTGGTTAGTACAAGTAAGCTGTGTAATGTGCTATACATTCTTGAAAATAAGTTATAGGAAAAGGAAATCAGTGAAATTAGGTCTATGCTGCACTACATAACCTAAAGTTCATGTCGATATAATGTCAAAAGAAGATTTTTTTACCATTCTAAATCCAATCTCCTTTTCATCACTGAGACCCTATGAAAAATATTGGAATTAACTCTTTGAATGTTTTTCTAAGGACTGTATAAATACCAGCTACAGTATTTTTGTTTGTTATCGTGCTTATTGGGTCCACCAACCTCGTTCAAGGTATAGACGGTACGACCCGAACCAACTACAATATATATAGAAGTTTCATGCAAACGTTTTTTTTATGTATTAGGTAAAGCAGTTAACTTGTTCAGTTGATGGATTGATCTGTTGATAAGAACAAAATATAAGCACTACTGTTTTGTACTGTATAGAATCTACATGTTTATGTGTCCACTAAATGACATGAAAATATGGCTCTGTGATGGTAGTGAAATATGGCTCTGTGATGGTAGTGAAATGTGGCTCTGTGATGGTAGTTAAAGTGGTAGTTAAGTTGCAATTGAAAAGAATGCATTATAGACTAATGTACAGCTGGTACTGGATGGGGACAAAGTGAAGGATCAAACCTGTGTCTATTGGCTACTGACTGTCTTTGTGGTCTCTCTAAAAGTTGATTGATCTCTTAAGGAGATAAAATACATGTAGACACGTTACAAGGATAAAGTTAGACATGAAATGAGCGAACTCAAATGTACACAGTCACAAAGTAAAGGCACAAGGTAATTGGTCAACAATAGAGGGAGCTAATAGTTGCTACACAGCACAGAATAGTGGTAGAGGTTATGAAGGACAACTTTAAAATAAAGCTGCACACATCTGTTTTTTAAATGCCCTAGTTTTTTTCTTGTTCTATAGATCATGTTTATTCATTATGGCACATTCTTTATTTCATTCTGAATTGTTAAAATCTGTTCAGTTGTATTTGCTGTAAAACTAACATGTATTGTTATGTGTAGAGACAAACTCTCTAAGTTTCAAACAAAGTTAATATGCTCTTTAATAGGTCAATATACCATGTACTGAAAAATCATGGTCTGTCAATCTCGGTGACAATGGATTAAAGATAAAAAGTGACTAACTAAATCATACCTATTATTTAAGATGAAGTTTCTTGTACTACAAGTAGCTGTAGTTATAGAACTCAATGTGTGGTCACTGTAAAGAAAAGGTTTTTGTAGTAATTTTAGAGAAAAAGGTTATAGACAATGTCCATACACAACTACAGTTCTTGTGTAAATATTGCGTAACAGTTTTATAAATAAAAACCTGAGAAAGTTTTCAGTACTATTAGTGTTGTTGTATTTGAACTTGTTTTATACAAGATGTGTAAGATATTGTTCAAGTTGTATTTTGTACACAAGTTGCTGCAGTTACTTGTAACTACCCTGTATGTACAGCAAGAGGCTAACTTGTAACCATCTGATAAATAAGATATAAACCTTGAATTCAACATGTCTGCCACCGTGGTCGAGTAGTTAAAGTTGCTGACTAGTAGTTACTGTTACCTCGTAGATTGAGGGTCATTGGTTTGAGCCCTGTTACTACCCATGTCTCTTTATGGAAGAAAGTTGACAGTTTCTTGCAATCAATAGGGTAGTACTGGTCCTTGA
The DNA here is from genome assembly GCA_022818135.1 of Saxidomus purpurata. NCBI lineage: Eukaryota > Metazoa > Mollusca > Bivalvia > Venerida > Veneridae > Saxidomus > Saxidomus purpurata. The sequence goes on from JAFMSR010000013.1 coordinate 45,717,223, forward strand.
TACCTCGGTGTATACCTTGTAACTTTTTGTGTCGATAATCAGGATACACACATTGAATTCAACATAACAGTTGTAAACAGGTCCAAGTTGGCACTATACTACTGACCTGATGCATCGGAGTACATCACCTGCATGATGTCTTTGACCCACTTCATATAATAGTGCATCAAAATAAACACTCTTTGCAAATTTTAATAATGAGCAAATACAAAGGGCCCTTTTGAATATTCACAATGTGTTCCTTTGGGTTGACATGTTGATCTTGTTTTGACCCCACATGGTGCAGTTTCAAACTAAAACATGGAGGTCATCAGGACATGCATTCTGACAAAATATCCTGATGGGTGTACAAAATTTGGCTTCTGAAGGTATTTCTTTTTCATTGGATCATCTGATTTAGTTTTGACCTATGTGACCACACTCTGATCCCTTGTGACCAACGTTTATAACGACTGTAATAAATGTAACCTTTAGAGTGTTCACAAGATCTGATCTGACCAGTTGTCATAGTTTTGTTACCTTTAAAAGCATTTACTTGATATGACAGAATATGGCAAGTGTTCTGAAGATTAGCTTGTCCCCATGTGACCCACACTTTCAAATTTGATCTAGAGTTTGTCAACATTTTGACCAATTTTCACTAAGTCTAGGTATAACACATTTCTTTTAGATTGTGAGCTATTGTGACCACTCACCATCAGGCATCTTTTAATTTAAATCCTGTGAAAAAATATTGGACCAATCTATGATACCATGTTTGTGATATGCATATAATACTGAAATAAATAATAATAATCTCAACCAAACTTCACTGAATTTCCTGGATCCTCTTCAAATATGTTTAAATGAAGTAGGTTCGAGCAGAACTTTGGTTGCTATGGCAACAAGTAGGAAAAACTTAAATAACCTCCAAAACTGCAAGGCCAAAGGCTTAGATATTTCCTGTTTGACCTCTACCAAGATAATTCAAAACGTGTGTTCCAGGTCAAACTAATTGAACCTGCCCTCCTGGGGGTCACTTGATTTAACTAAGGTTTCTATAGGAATAAATTTAAAAATCTACTCTGAAACCACAAGACGAAGAGCTTATTTATTTGGTGTGTAACATTGTCCAGTGGACCTCTACCAATAGTGTTCAAATCATGACCCTGGGGTCAAAATTGACTATACCCAGGGGTCACATGTTTTACATAGACTTGTATAAGAAAACCTTTAAAAAAATAAGGTCTAGGGCTTAGATATTCGGCATGTAGCATTGCCTAGACTAGTGAACCTTTACCAAGTTTGTTCAAATCATGCTCCTGGGGTCAGAATTGACCACAGCAATGGGGTCACTGGTTTTCATATGTAAAGACTTATATAGGAAAAACTTTAAAGATCTCCAAAACAACAAGACCTAGAGCTAAGATATTAAGTATGGAGCATAGTCTAGTGGACCTCTACCAAGTTTGCTCAAATCATGTCCCTGGGGTCAAAATTGACCACACTTAGGGGGTCATTGATTTTCATATAGTCTTATATATAGGAAAAACTCCCCCAAAGCCACAATACATAGAGCAATAGACCATGTCCTGGAGGTCCCTTGTCAGTATTTAGAGTTATAGGAAAAACCTAGCTTTCAGTGAGCTCCTGTAGCAACCAATGACTTACCTCACAACCCCTTGCTACCTTAGCAACCAGTGACTTCCTTAGCAACCACCAACTTGGACTAGTGACCAGCGGCTTCACTAGAAACCTTTTACTTCCCTAGCAACCAGTAACTTTCAGAGCAACCAGTGACTTCCCCTAGCAACAAATGACTCTTAGCAACCTATAACTTCCCCTAGGAACAAATGACTTCCTTAGCAATCATAGACCTAGCAACAACTTAGTCCCGTAGCAAGGAGCGAGCTCCCCTAGCAACCAGCTACTTCCTTAGCAACTTCTAGGAACAAGTAACTGTTAACAACCATTTACTTTCTTTGCAGCAATTTAGTCCAAGAGCAACCAGTGAGTTCCTCCTTGCAACCAGTGACTTCCTTAGCACCCTTTAACATCCTCTTGCCACCAGTGACTTCCTTAGCAACCATTGGCGACCCTAGCAACAGTTGACTTCTTTGGCACTCACTGACTTCCCCTAGTGACCAGTGATTTCCTTAGCAACCACTGACTGCGCTCATGTGGCGACTTAGCGACCAGTGAGCCTTGGCACTCAGTGACTTTCCCTATCAACAAATATGACTTCTTTAGCAACTACCGACTCCCTTTAGCGATATTCAGTTGAGCAATATAGGGCCATCATGACCCCCTTGTATTTTACCAAGTTACCTAGTCTTGACATACTGTTACCCATTGACGACACATGAGCCAGTCCCTAAACTTGGCCTAGAGATCGTCGAGACAAATATTCAGGCGATTTAATGTGACCAGATACAACATTTGGCTTATGAGGTAAGTTTTTTATGACTCTGATATTTTTTAGACTCCATGTGACTTAATTTCAAACGTGACTAAAGTTCAAGGGCAACTGATAAGAAATGATGAGGTTAGATGAATCAAGAGGCTGCGGAATACTTTGTCATCATTTCATTCTTTCGAAAATCTCACCATTTGTTGTTCGTGTTTTGTCGTCAATTGAGTTTCGCAGATTTTTCTCACCATGTTGTAGAGATTATGATATTATTTTATAATGTAGGTCGTGTTGCATAACATTTCTTGCGAACACATGTTTTACAAGTTTGCAGCAAGGTTAAGACATCATGCCCCATCGTGTAGACTTTGGGAAATGTACGGAGATTTTTGGATAAAGCTTGTGTTCGAGATTAGTTTGAGTATGCTTATTAAACTGATTGGGTTGGGGGGGAGGGGGGGGAGGGGGGGGGGGTCATGTCTGTTATCAGACTTTTCATTATGCATGTACTTGCTGTTCTATGGGACGGGAAATGTGAATTTCTAGATCAGTTGAATGGTCCTAAGTGTTAATGAAGTTCCAATTTTCATTACTGAAGACAGAGATGTTTCGCTATGCAGTATGTTAGATTCCGCCTCAAAGCCAACGTGGAATTGTTCGTTATCTCAAAAGTGCTGTCACGCGGCTAGTTTGATCGTGTTGTTTATGTTTACCGAAGAACACTACATGTCAAAACGCGTTTTAAACTACTGCCCACATTTGTATCACTAGGTTGTAGTGTTAAAATGTTATCCACGTATGGCAAATATGCTCATCAAATCTTCTTATAGAACTTCTTTCTATGTGGCAAGTCTTATGGGGGCCGGGAATAGGAGAGGTAGGTACGATCATTGACCGCGCCATGTAAAAGGCATGGGGAATTTTAGTGGCATCCCCATTTTCGTAGTGCTCAGAGTTAAAAGGGAAGGATAGTGTTTGTGCTGTCACATGTTGGCCACATGGTTGTGTATGTGATCTATTTACTTTAGCTCATTAAAATTGAAGAGTTTCAAATGAAGGTTTTTATTAGGGGTGTACTACCTTAAAGCTGCAGTTTGTATCAAGTCATAGTTATATTTAGTCATAGCTGGAGGAGTCATTATTTTATGAAAAGGCCTTATATTTAATGGGGATTGTGGGGTAGTGATACATTTTATATTGTTTTGATTTTTAAGTGTGGATTTCTTTATTTATGAGTTGACTGTTATTCTGCTTATCCACAGTTCATTGACCAGTATTTGCCTATGGTTGTTTTGTGATCCTGCTTATCCACAGTTCATTATTCCTAGTCTTTGCTTTTAGCTGGTTTGTGATCCCACTTTTCCACAGTACACTGTTCCTAGCTTTTTCTTCTATCTGTTTTGTGATCCTTCTTATCCACAGTTCACTGTTCCTATTATTTGCTTTTAGCTGGTTTGTGATCACGCTTATCCACAGTTCAATGATCCGAGTCTTTCTTCCTAGCTAGCTGTTTTGTGATCCCGCTTATCCACAGTTCACTGTTCCTATTCTTTGCTCCTAGCTAGCTGTTTTGTGATCCCGCTTATCAACAGTGCACTGTTCCTAGTCTTTGCTCATAGTAAGCTGTTTTGTGATCCCGCTTATCCACAGTTCACTGATCCTAGTCTTTGCTCCTAGCTAGCTGTTTTGTGATCCCGCTTATCCACAGTTCACTGTTCCTAGTCTTTGCTTTTAGCTGTTTTTTATCCCTCTTATCCACAGTTTACTGTTACTAGTCTTTGCTTCTAGCTGTTTTGTGATCCCGCTTTTCCACAGTTCACTGTTCCTAGTCTTTGCTGTTATGTGATGTCAGCTTTTCAATTAATGTTAATGCAGAGAGAGGGTGTTTTTGACCATGCGCTTGAATTCGGCTCCAACGATCAGCCATGACCACAAACCGAGGCAGCAATAACCAATTGATTAATACCCGACGCATTCATAACATAACAACATAACATATACTTTATTCGACATTAAATTGTAACATCCAATTCATATTCGACAACTAAAGGTCCAAGTACAAAGTATTCAAGCATTCAAAACATCTTTTAAATTAAATATGGCTTTGGGCAGACAAAACTATAAATCCCACTTTGTAAGAATTGACAAAAGCGAAGGAGCTTTTCATAAACTTTCTGATGTTTTATGTTGATTACACGTGGAGAAGTAAATGTTGCTGCAATCAGTCACTCAATCGATCAATCAATCAATTAATTAGAGTAAATAAAAGTGAATAAAAATCTGGTACAAAACGTTCTAAATGTCTACATTTGTGTGTAAATATCCATTGAATTAATGCTTGTATTATTTCTATGGTTATGCGCTCAGAGAAAACATTTCAATTGAAAACATCCTCTAACTAAGACCTTGTTATTTTCTGTTTTCTCTTGCTGTCTTACCGTCTGCGAAATAATTAGACATGTTGCAGGTGTTTTGTTACCTCTGCAAAGTAGCTGACTTTTTTTTATCATGCGTGATCATCAAGATAACGGATCAAAAGGCGACAGCGCCATGCTGCTCTTAATTTGGAAGTACCTTTTAATGCTTTCAATAATATGCATTTACCACACTGATAAAGTAGCAATAATGTTTCAATTTTAGCCCAATAAATATCATATATTTTAAACTGATTGAAACAGCTTCAATGTTATCTGTACCATAAATGGAACGTTTAAGATAACACGGAAAAGGCATTTGTCAACATGCTAGCTTTCAATGGGACCCCATCCTCGGGGAATATTTCGAAGCTTTTATTTCAGTATTTATTCTCTGTTTAATTGGTTGGTGAGGAATTTTGTTAAAAACTTACTTTAGCCTGACTCAGGATGAAACAGCAATCGTGAATAATAGTTTGAAAGTAAGTAATATTTCTTTAATAATAACAATATGTTAGAAAAGTGAATATTACCAAACTTATAAGTAAAACATACGAATTTGTGTAAGTTATAGTTCTATTGAATACAGTTGAATTTAGTTAATATCTGTTTTGAGTGCCCTAGTCAAAAATGACAAAGCTACTGTTCTGTAAAGTGTATTTACATTTCTATCTGATAATTAAAGAAACGTGTTTCATCATTTTTTTTTTACAATTTTTGATAGTATTTATTTACAATGTAAGCATCTTACTTGAGAAGGATTTAGTATGGCCATTAAAAAAATTAGATCGTTACAACAGTAATTGAGTATGAGAAAGCATACAATTAAACCATTTCCGCAGAATTTTCTAGAAAAAAAATCACAACATAAACTATTAATAAAGAACTATTTTTTTCTGAAATATGGAATGAAGCTTAAAACTTCTGTTTAACTGACCTTCACCTAAGGGTTCTTTGGTTGCAATTCATAAAATTTACGATTAGGAGAAAATATGGATCCTTCCGTCATGGTAGAGAGACAATAACACACCGACAGAAAACCTGAAAACAAACTCAACTCCGAGTTCCAATGCCCATGTGCCATACTGATAATGTTAAAACCTTGCAAGCAAAGGCGCATTTTCTATTTTATTAGTTAGTTTGAAATGACAAACTCAACTCGTAGAGTTTTGCCGTAAATCTCGCCCATAAAAGTGACCAACATATCACCGTGTCTTTTAAATTAGGTCGAGACACCGTGTGTGTGTGAAGGGCTTCTTTTATTCCATGTTTAATCTGTAATAATCAAAATTAATGCTTCTCAATTTTTTTACTTTCCCAAGGAATGTACTGTGGCGTAAATAGCTAAAATTAGCTTTTTGATAAGCAATCATTAGAGTTTGTTTGAATGATTTTATGAATTTCAGAAACTAAAATCATGGTGGTTAAAAGCTGAAAAGAACGGAGAATGGGTTGCGGATGACTCCACTCCCCCCCCCCCCCCCCCCCCCCCCCCCTCGTAAAATTAGGCGGTCATCAGCTTCCCCCCACCCCCCCGGACACTTTTTTTAAAGAACGGGTAAAAAAAGTATCCCCCCCCCCCCCCCCCCCCCCCCCCCCATTATATTTTGCAAAACCGATAAGGGAGAAGTTGTACGTTTTCGTATTTTTCTAAAGATGAAAAGGAACATACAATACAATTACGTTTTAGAAGGAAAGTGTATAACCAAATGTATTGTATAATTTTAAAAGCGTTATTTCAGACAAAACCATTTTCCTCCCCCTCCAAAAAACCCCCCCCCCACAATCCCCCCCAAAAAAACTCCCCAAAAAGCCCCCCCAGCCAATAAAATGATAAAAATTCGGATTTATTATAGAATCTATATAGAACCTGAAAACAAACTCAACTCCGAGTTCCAATGCCCATGTGCCATACTGATAATTTTAAAAGCGTTATTTCAGACAAAAATAAAATGATAAAAATTCGGATTTATTATAGAATCTATATAGAACCTGAAAACAAACTCAACTCCGAGTTCCAATGCCCATGTGCCGTACTGATAATTTTAAAAGCGTTATTTCAGACAAAAATAAAATGATAAAAATTTGGATTTATTATAGAATCTATATAGAAGTCGATGTAAATGGACACACGGCCACTCGCTAATTCATTTCAGTTGTCAGTTTTCATGGCATTAAAGGACTTACACGTTTAATTTATACTTTATTAGCTTATTATGTTTTAATATAGCTTTACTAATCGCTGTTAACCCCATAAACCTTAACTGGACATGTTTTAAACAGCAATATTGGATTTTAATGAATAAACTTACCAACGCTCACAGACGCAGAAAATATAGAAATTTTCGTCAATGAAAATTATACTTTGCATTTACATTTGCAAAAGTTCATTGATAAATAAAACTAAATACGCATGGGCGGGTGCAGTGAGCAATACAGCTAAGTTTAGCATTCGATCTGATGTAAGAGTTCATATTCCCATCATAAGTTTATTATGAGGCTTAGACACCAGTCTCTCACTAAAATAAACTTTCATAAATAATTAAATATCTTTGTTATCTATGCAGATTGTACCAATAACGGGTTTCCAGTCTGAAAGTGTCATTTATACAGCATCTGTGTTTTACCATAAACTAAAATCTTATAGCCCCGTGACAGTGCTCTCGTTTTGTTTGTATATAACCTAATTGCATAGAAGTTGTAAAAACATGTTTTTGTCTATAGTATCATGAAATATAATAGGTAAATATCTGAAACGACCAAGAGTAGAAGCAACAAACAGAAAAGAAGTGAATTGTTATAAACAAAACGCTTTATTAGATATGAAATCACATGTATGCTCAGTATGTAATGTGATGGGCCGTATATATGTGTAGATTGCAGTTAAATAAAGTAATATATATATATATGGTGACTGACTTCTGTCGTGTCGTATGTGAAAAGTCGAAACACGTCAAATAAAGGACGAAACTCGACGTATTAAAACCGCCAACTCCGGAAAATCGACGGAAATATAGGGGGCCTACGTCGTGCTTTCGCCGTTTGTTTGTCGTGTTTTCGCCTTTACTCTGTCGTGTTTTTATCGTTTCGCCCCGCCAAGTCTTAAACACGACACGCCAGAAATCAACCACCATTATAATATTTATAGGATAAGACTATTCCGGCAGGGTCTACGACCTTTAGAAGAATGCTATCAGATCTTAGTGGACAATACTTCCGCGTACAGAACATAGTTTATTAAGTCATGACTTAAGTAATGCTATAGAGCGATCTAATTCAATGACAGTTATATAGAACAGCTTAAACGGTGAAAACTAAACCATTTCAAAACGGCAAATGTTGAATTAAAGTAGGAACACTCCTTTGACAAACTCCCGCACCGAAGGCGGAGGGATAACTTTTTGGCGTACTGTAGTCCTTCCGTTCGGGTGCCAAATCTAAGAAACGGTTGGGGCTATCTGAATTTAGTAGAAATGCTTTCTACTATAGGGTGTGGCCCTGCAAGTTTCAGTCGGGTATCCCCAAAACAATAGAGTTATGGCGTTTTCATATATTTTATATATGGAAATTTAAAAATCCCCATTCTGTTTAAGCAATTGTCAGAATTTAATTTCGTTTGTTACAAGTAATCATCTGATGGGTGTTTATTGAAATTTTCACTTTTATTGGAAAAATCCATTTAAAAATTAAGACACTAGTGGGGATGCTATTTAGCCTATTTAAGCTGTATTGAATTATGTCTTCATTGAAATCAGTAGTCGGAACTTTATGCTCTTCTATTAAAAACAATACTTTTGTAATCTACATGTTGTCCATCTTTATGACAAACAACATGTAGATTACAAAAATGCTAACCATATTTCTTGAAAAAGGCAATTTTGTCGAAAATTTTAATAACAGAGTGGTTTTTAATTGAAGAACATCAGATTCTTTAGTTATTGTTCCCTGCGACTGCTTTAATTATACACTCTGTTTTCCCTATATAATCTATAAAGAAACTTCAAGAAGTCATTTTCGTTCTAATATCCAGTCGCAATAACTTCTTTTGATATTGCACAAATGATAAAACAATCTCTTACCAAAATTGCGGGGGATCCAAATTCAACGAATTTGTCGCGGCTTGCTTTGAATTATTTGTTCTTTCCTGTAAAATAAAAATGTGAAGTTATGTGAACTACTAATCTGGTTAACGGTTATTTCATGTGGCATGCGCACGGTTTCGTGCTCCTCATTCCCAAACTCCTGGCAACATCATTTTATGTTCTTAATGAATGCAGCGGATATACATTTGTATATTGTTGCTGAAGGTTTTATGTTTATATCAGATTGCGCATCCACTTTTCCCATTTATAGTTCTATTTTATACATAGAGCATGTTGTACATTTACAGAAGAATCTGCTGTCACGGTGTGATCAACACAGCAGATGTCATGCCTACACCGAACGGACACATTGCTCTTATTTTACTGGTATGTTACAGAACTTATCGTTCATTTATTAGTAAGTACAGTGGTTGTAATGCTGTGCTAACAAACTCTGTAGCTTATATAACTAATATCTATATATATTGCGCACTACTTGATCAGGACCGAGTTGTTCGAGATTTTAATCAACGATTAAGCTGACAGTCGACGGACTAAAAATTTGTATTTCCACAGATTGAAAGACTTTGTGAAAACATGTTTCATTTAAGAGGATAAGAGCAATAACACTCGAAACATTCTGGTAAATTTACCGACGAATTGTCCTTTTGTACAACCAAAAGTTTAACGACAGCTGGCTTAACAGTCGGTTAAAGTTTCGAACAACCGGGTGCAGAGTGTTGGTTGAGATTCTCACAAAGAAGTCCATCATTTTGTCTGCACAGTGAAAGTATGTGCATTATGCATGTATATCACTCCGCCCGTGACTTTTGAAGTCCTGCATTACTATACATCTGGTACAAAGCAATTAAACAACATGAAACACTGCATCCCAGGAACGTTTGAGTAATTCCACGTTTTTTTCACTCTTTACAGATATGTATTATGAAAGATCATTCTATGGCGTACAGGAACGTGCTGAATCAAAGCACGAGTGTGTGCCGGGATCGACTAGGATACTTTTACCCAGAAGATTTCAAGATATCAGCTTGTTCTTTGTGCTATTTCTATCTCGTTGTACAGGACCCCGCGTTTGTATTGGACCACGAGGTAACCGTGAAACAACTTCATACGGAGCCATTCCTTCTTCTCCGAAATAACCAAGTAAACCAAACCAGTCCAAAAATTTACCCAACATTTGATAACCAAGCATCTATTGACCTTGTCTGTGATACTATGGATGACGCAACCTGTTCCAGTTGGGTTACATGTTGCAAAGGAGCCTGGGATTGTTGCAAGAAACAGATAGAAAGGAAACCACCGGAAGATGAGTCGTTGTACTGTCCACAGACGTTTGATGGCTGGGACTGCTGGGACTTTACTCCTGTTAACCAGAGTGTTTCACGGCCGTGTCCGTCATTCCTTTCTTCAGCTGAAGGTAGATATGTCTGCTTACATAATTGAACATATTTTGCTTAGATTTATTTTAGAGAGGGTCAAAGAAAGTTCTGTTCATAAGCGCCATTTAACGTATTCAGAATAAGCATGGATGTCACGGTATTTCCAAACTGGTAAATCAACGCTTAGTCTTTTGTCTTTACATAAAATTAATTAAAATACTGCTTGTTATTGCAGGCGCGAAGAGTTCCAAAGTCTGTGGAATGGATGGCACATGGAAGAATGACACAGACACAGGTCTTGAGTACACTGTATATGACGATTGTTCGAACTCGGACAAGAAACAGGTAATACTTTTTATTCTACACTGCATACTGTGACTTTCTGTTTGCAACCACACTTTGGTAATTTGAGCTGTCTTTGTAAGTTTCATATGTTTTCTTACAAACTATTTCAAACATAATTTGAGGAGTGTTTATCCCAGAACACAGAGAGCACCAAGCAAACCGCGCCCAAGTAAACTAACACACAACCATTCCACACACAGACTGACACAAATCCATAGTCTATGATAATAAAGATATAGCACACGACACACCTACAATACTGACATAGAAAATGGAAATAATTAAGTCAAATTTATACACGTAGAGCTACAAAGTCGACATGGATATAACCAAATATGAAATAAGTAATGCACAAAACGTATCCCCCTCCAACAAAACAACAACAAGTGTAGAAATAAAATCCTTATTAGACGCCTTTAACAAATCGAGGTTAACCTATGACATTTTTACGTTTCAGATGTTCAAGACACCGATCATTATTGGATTGGTGCTAAATATTACAGGAATCATATTGATGTTCCCAGCAATAACCATTTATATAATATACAGGTTAGTTAACCGTCTTAACTAATATAGGGTGCATATCTCTTAGAACCAGACTGATTAGAAATATTTCATATTATAGCAGATGAGGCATATTTTGAGGCTTTAAACCGACAAACACGAGTATATCGTCATTATAGAAGGAAGCTTTACTACTAGCATCTTTTTTGAAAATTTTGAATGAATTCAAATTGTTGTTCCAGATGGAAAACAACCTTTCAATTAACTTTCAAATTATAGTCAATCGTTAAGCAATGTTTCAAAGCACCTTTCATTTGGTTTAAACAATTTGCTTTACAGCTTAACATTAAAATTTCTTAAAATTTTTTACGGTGTCACATCTGGGTGCTATATATTGATTGATAAATGTGATTTATCTAGAAAACCTTACCTGAACCGATGACACTGGCATAGAACTTTACATATTTTGAACATCTTCCAGACATTTAGTGTTGCCTTTTTCACATATCAATCTAAATTTTGGGCAAAACATATAGATTTATCTTGAATTTCAAAATGGTACAATTACTTTTACACTAATATTACCAAGCGAAATTGATCTTTATTTGTACAAAAACATACATAGAGTTACTTTTTAAATTAAAAATACATGCGCAGTAGTTAAAGAGTAAATAGAACTAGGGTAAATATTATAAAACTCCATCATTCTAACATTAAATTCATTATTCTTTATATGAATAAGTTAAAAGCGATCATGGGACTTAGAGTAAAATAAGACAAAGACAATGTGTTAAACTATATCTTGCAAATTAAAAGAGAATCAAGCAAACAGTGACGTGATTTTCAGATCTCTCCGAAAGCAACACCGCATTAAGATCCATGTGAATTTCTTTTTGTCTATCATGGTGACAAGTATACTGTGCACGATCTGGGACGTTACTGTTCGTCTAGACAGACTGGCCACTGACCAACAGCATTCATTTCTTCATACCCAGCAGGTACGGAAAACATTCCTAAAATAATTAAGACTACCATTTTGCAAGGAGCTGTCAAATGATGATAATGCACTCAGCATTAAGGTTCTGCCACATCAAGTTCAAATATATAATTCTTAATGAATGTAAGAACGTTTTACTATTTTGATATGTGCAAATTGATACACCTCATAAAAAGGTATATCCTACTTTAGACTTTTTTCTCTTAACGCAGAAAATGCATATCCTTCGTTTGAATCTGAAAGTTCTAGCATAAATAAGCAATTTGAATGGAATTATTGAAGGCTTGTAATATTTTAGCCACTAACATTGTTTTCTCTTTGTCCAGGTCATGTGTAAATGCCTGCATGTGTTACACAGATTTGCTCGTGCCAGCATGTTCTTCTGGATGTCTTGTGAAGGATTTTTCTTACACCGGCTTCTCGTCAACGCCTTTACACCACCGAAACGATTTTACGGCTATGTTCTTTATGGATGGGGTAGTGTTTCTTGACTATAATTTTTAAAGAGCCACGAATTATACCCCCGTATACAAAGTGAAAGGGGGTGGGGGTTGTTTATTGGATTCAGCTTGTCTGTATGTCCGTCTGTAGACGCAATAATGAGGACGCTAAATATCCAAAATCCCTAGATTTTCACGGAAGTGATAGGTACCATGCCTAGTTGATCAAAGATTAATGTTACTGGGGCTCGAGATGATAGTAAAATATTGTGGACGCTACATCTCAAGAACCCCTGGTCAGAATTTAATGTTACTTCATGGAAGTGATAGGTACCATGCCTAGTTGATCACAGATTAATGACACAGGGGTTCGAGATAGTAAAATCTTGTGGACGCTAAATCTCCAGAATCCCTGGTCAGAATTTGATGATACTTTAAAATAGTGATAAATACTATGCCCAGTTGTGTATGGTCTATATTTCGGGTCGCTAGGTCAAGGGTCAAGGTCACAGGAGCTCGAGATAAATCTTGGGGATGCTAAATCCCAAAAAACCCTGGTATTCATCACCTTTGGTGATAGTTCTACAAAAATTAGTTGACTATGAAATATTTGAATTCAACAAGTTTAGATTGTCTGAAAATATTTTTCCTTAAGTCTGTACTTACAAACCGGTACTGTTTAGAAAAGTTGAACAAAGTCTGTAACTCCGGTGTTACTACAACATGCCGAAACTGAAGATGTACCTAGCCGTTTCTGCATTCTCCTTTTACAGTACAAAATTTCAGTAGCCAACAGTAATTAATGGTAAACACAAATACACGTTCACAATATGCTTCTAAACTTGTATTTTCTTATAATTAATTTACACCAGGTATGCCTGTGTTACTGTGTTGTACATATGCTAGTCTGCGGAAATACTTCGCCGATGACAGGTTTGCACTTTATAATAATATAAAACGAGGTTACAGTCTGGGTTTTCAGGCAACTCGATTTGCTGCTTTTTCATGGAAAGAATACAGGCAACTATTTGTCTCATCCGGGAGATATTATATAGTTTAATTGAATATTTCAATACATTAATATAAGCAAAACCCCATATAAGAGTATGTTATTACTTTCTGATTGTAAATCAATAGAAAACTGGCAAGGTCTTACTGAAAGATGAAATGCCGGATGCCTTCGTTTTATTTTACCTCACTTTGGTATCTTTGTTTTCCAGATTGTGCTGGATTTTACCTTTAGAGGGTGATACAATAGCGTTAGATTGGATCCTCATATATTCACCGGCAATTATATGCATTTTGGTAAGTGATCACACTAAGTCCTAAATGTTAACATAATCACCGTATTAACAATTTTAGGTATTCTATTACGTTATCGGGCCTTAAAGCATTCTCAGTATTTCTATCATTTTAGTTCAACACTTCGGGGTTTCAATAATGATCGTTTAACAGGAAACCATAGCAAGTACTTATGCTACCATACTCCTCTACTTGGGAACATCGTTTGATCACTCGCTATGTCTCAGGAACAAACAAAGACATAGTCCAACTGACTTCCAACTCATATATACATATTTCTGTTCCAGGTTAATGTCATATTTTTGTTCAGTATTTTAAGGCTTTTGTTGAGGAAAACAACAACACATCCTAACGAACCGAGCAACTTTAGGTGAGTGATTAATATCTGTAAAGATTAAAACATTGGCTAAAGATGATAAGAGCAAGAAAGGCTTTGAAGAAGTCATAATTCTTTGTTTTACTTTCAATTCTTACAAACACCATGTTTTAATGGTAGTTCACTAAATAAGTTAAAATTCCAAAACTGTCTTCAGTTTTCGAAGAAAGTTTACAGCCAGTGGTAACCCCGCTACGCCCAAATATCTATTGCAGTTTTACATTTAACCTGTTTGAGGAAAACCGTTTCACATATTTTAAAGTAGGTTTTTGTTTTGTTTTAATTATATTAACATTTTAACCTGTTTGAGGAAAACCGTTTCACATATTTTAAAGTAGGTTTTTGTTTTGTTTTAATTATATTACCATTTTTGTGTGATTAACCTTCTATCACAGCACATAAGCTTAATTTGAGGACAGAACTGAAAAAAGTCATGTAACATGATTCCCTCAAGCTATTACATGTAAATCAAATTTTCTATTCATGTTATCATAAGCAACAACGTTATTTTTATTTGTTTTGAGATTGGAAATACTGTCCAAAATGCCAAGGTTTACACACTTTCTGAGCCCAGTAAGAAAGATATAAACCTTTGAATGGTTTCAGGGAATGCATTTTCAGCTTAGCTCATAGAATAATTTTAAACAACTACTCAACTGTATTTAACAATTAGGTCCTTACTATTATTTCATACTTTAATCGGATGTTTTATTTCTTTTTGCCAGAAAGATAATAAAAGCAACGTTCATATTGGTACCGCTGTTTGGTATTCACCAGTTTTGTCTCGTATACCGACCGAGTGCGGACACTGACCCGGGGTATGAGATATATGAAATATCCAGTGCAATCATTCTAAATTCTCAGGTATATATTTACTTACTTTCTGACCTAATTTAACTTCCTTGCAAATATACTATTCGTTAGTGTTCTAACACAGAAGTTACCAGGCGACCTTGACATGTGGCACAGTACAGAAGAGTTTGTTTTCTCAACATGTGAAGAACAATGAGCATTGACAAGGATTCAACTTCTGAAACAATAATAATCCTTCTGTAAATCAATGTTTAGAAGTTACCAATTCTACACTATTCTTTAAAGTCTTCATGTGCAAATTCATTTTTCTTTCTGCTAGTCACGACATTCTCTTGAGGACAAAAAGTAACGACTGTTGAAGTGATTTCAGATCCTTTCTCATACTTAACTTGAGTATCGTTTTATTCCATTGTCTCAACTAAAGTATTTCCACTTACAATTGAAAATTTGCACGTGCGCCTAGACTTAAATATTCTGTCTCAAGTGTGTCTATGGTGTAATTCGTTCACTAAAATTAGGATGTATTTTCGTTTTCAGGGAATAATCAGCAGTCTGCTGTTTTGCTACTTCAATACCGAGGTAGGTGCGATAGGCTTCCAGGAATGACACGAATATATATCTAAATGACGCATGCAATCTAACAAGAAAAGAAGCTTAATTGCATACGTAGCTCAAAAACTTCATTTGATGTTTGCACAGTGGACGAATTGCAATGAAAGCATACAAAAAAGAAGACAACAACACATTATGATTGTGTTGAAGAAGACATTTATATCTCAGTAGAATACAATCCGAAGTCAGTTTAACGAAAACTCGACATGCAGTAGTTGAGTTAACGGGAACACTTAATTTTATGTTAATACAATTACCAAAATATTACATACTTATATAAACATTTTAAAGTCAAACTAGGTAAAGAAATGTGCTTTGTAACCAAGCTGTTGAGCTTTCGCTGACTACCCATCAAGACATGCATTCACCGACCCGGGTAACATCCAAAGACCAAATCGAATTTCCCAAATGCTAAAAACTCGCACTTTAAACTATGTTGATGAAATCTGAGAGGCAGTATGAACGTAGGATTCCTTAAAATCACATTACATCTGAACTAAAAAAGTTAAAACTCGAACCAGGGGGAGTCTTTTATTGATAAATACACTGACGGCTAGCTTGTGCAGTTGTTACGAAAATAATATATCAAAACCCGAAAATTTTGCCCTCCTTCAAGGCACTGCGGGAATCATGTAACCTCACTGTAGAAACGAAAATGTATAGAAAATGACATTTCGGCTAAGACTGTCGGAGTTTCTTTTGAATATTTCTTAAATTCAGTGCTTACTTTGGTTTCTGGTGTCTGTAATTTTGTGGAAATAACCCCCCCACCCCCACTCCCCAACCCCCCCCACGACTATGTGCTTTTAATATTATTCAATGTAGTTTATTACTTGTGATAATTAATGTTCATTGTTTGCTTTTTAACTTGGTTACATGCAATAAAATTATCAATCTCTAATCTTCTGAATTTCAGGTACAGTCTCATGTTAAACTCAGTTTTAAAAAGCTTGGCAGAAGATACTCGCACAGACGGACAAAAGACGGACGCAAACTCTCACTGAGTGTGTCAACGACATCACGCAGGACATCTGTATCTAGCTTACAAAATGGTGGAGTAGCAACGTTGTGCGGGGGTGAAACAGCTAACTCTAAACCACTTAATGACACAGAAGTAAAGATATACGGAAACGGACAAGTTAAAGGGACAGGTTTTGATTTATCCGGTAGTACACCATGCTACGGAGGAAATGAAAACCATTGCTATCTCGGAGAATCTAACATAGAGCTGTGTACTCCTACACATGCAAATGATACTGCATGTTCAAAGGATGAGGATGACTTACACGATTCAGTTAAACTTTAATCTACCTGTTTAACGACTGATATTTCCAAATAGTTGTTATCAAATGATAATAATTCTGTCACTATAACATTACACGTGTTCTTGAAGTCACCAACTTTGATTACTTACTACCCACAACTTAGAAAAATATCAATGATGGTGTTTACCAAAAAAATATAGAAATACATTAAATTGATAAATTTCCACAGTGTACATGTTACATGACTGCTGTTATCATAACATTTTCATACGATTTAAAGAAAACGAAAGAGGAAGTGGGAAGAGGGGCTTTTGATTAATGTCTTAATTACCTCTGACTTCTTCGCACTTCCTTACTCCTAGTTACCATTTTCCTGCATTCTGACCTCCACAAGAACCGTTTAAACCAAAGGATGGCGAAAATTCATTTCCTACCGTAATATAAGATCTGAAAATCCAAAAATATGAAATAAGAGCGGCCTTGTGAGCCTAATTGAACGTACGGTATTTAGTTTAATACTATTTTATTGTTCTATGTACAAGTGCACGTATAACATTTGGTTAGAAACAATTTAAATACATTTGACAAATGGATTGGGCCACGAGTTATAGCAACATCAGTAAACGGTCCTCTCCAAGTACGGTATAACTTCTAACGGTCTAATAAAAGTAGATGTTTTGCGGATACGCTTTGCCTTTACCAGTCGCCTACTCAGTGCAGAAGGGCACGTGGCAATGTTATCATTTTTAACACTAAACGGTTTATTGTGTTGTTTTAAACTCATCTGGCTCACCGTCTTTGGTCCGTCGTGCGTCGTCCGTCGTCCGTACGTTCATCCGTCCATCCACCATTTCCTGCAAACGAAATCTCCTCTGAACAGTGTATTATTTAAATCTAGAATTGGTCATCAAACCTAGAATCGATTTACCTCTGGGTAAAATCTCTTTATTCAACAGTTTGTCCATTCCGTGCATGGACAAACGACTTATACCCTGCTGGCATATGTAGTATTTGCATTTGTCCATTCCATGCATGGACAACGTGCATATTTTGCATTTGTTCATTCCATGCATGGACAAACTGTGCATATTTTACATTTGTCCATTCCGCGCATGGGCAAAGTGCATATTTTGCATTTGTTCATTCCGTGCATGGACAAACTGTGCATATTTTACAATTTTCCATTCCGCGCATGGACAAACTGCATATTTCTGTCACCAAAAATACACTATGAACTATGTAAGATGCGCAAAATGTCACTTTAAATGATAAAATCACAGGAGCATGAAATGTGAAAATATCAGGTCTCCAAGACTCATTTGTTGGAATTTTATCAAAGTTAGTGGGAAGAAGCAATCAAAAGCGACATTATTAATGTGCTGACTTGTAAGAATTATAATTGAAGAGTTTCTGGAAACACCCTTCAGAAAAAATAAACAAATTTGATAGTAAGAAAATAATCCGAAATATGCAATCAGATTTTGACATGTACTTAATTTGAAATGATGTATTTGTTGGAAATATTTCGCAGATAATACTTATGTATGAATGATTTTTATATAATTTAATTAAATGTTGTTAGATTGCTATAGTTCTGTCGTGGAATTTTTGTTTAAATTATAGAGAGAGCCTTAAGGAAATGGCAACTAAAATTCAAAATAAAAGACTGGGAAGACGTAAGCAAACAATTTGATGACCAAAATTTGATGACCAATTCTAGATTTAAATAACTGAAACAACTGGGCCAATGGTTTTGAAACTCTGCAGGCATGTTCCTTGTATGTAGCTCTATCAAAGTTGTTCAAAAAATTACATTTCATGCAGAACTCTGGTTGCTATGGCAACAAATAGGAACAACTTCCAACATCTTTTTCACTTAGTTTTACACAGGCTTATATGGGAAAAACTTAAGAAATAGTCTTCTCTGAAACCACATGGCATATAACTTAGATATTTGGAATGTAACATTGCTTGGTGGACCTCTACCAAGATTATTCAAATTATAATCGCTTGGTTAAAATTGACACCACCCGGGTGTCACTTGATTTTACATAGGCTAATGTAGGAAAATAAATATTCTTCTGTGAAACCACATGGCATAGAGCTTAGCATTGCCTAGTGTACCTCTACCAAGATTGTTCAAATCATAAACCCAAGGTCAAAACTGATCTTAATTTGATTTAACTTTGGCTTGTAAAGGCTAAACTTCTAAATTCTTCTTGTCTAGAACAACAAGGCCTAGAGCTATAATATATATTTGGAATATAGCATTATGTTTTTGACCTCTTCCATGATTGTTCAAATCAGGACCCTCCGGTCAAAATTGACCCTTTCTGCTATTGTTAACCTTGTATTATAGCCAATGGTAGCCAGGCGTGCGTTATATGCATCTTGGCCCTCTTGTTGGACTTTTCAATGTAAACTTTTCAATGTATTGCAATATATTTTAGCGACCATGTTCCAGCCAACAACTTTCTCGTGTCACTGCATAGTCAATATTTTGATTTAAGGTCACTTGTCGCAAACCACATGGCATAGAGCTTAGATATTTGGCATGTAGCATTGCCTAGTGGACCTATAATAAGATTGTTCAAATCATAACCCCCAGGTCAAAACTGATCCTGATTTGATTTTACATTGGCTTATGTAACATGAACTTTTGATTTAAGGTCACAGGTCACCTGTCACAAAGTGTCGGCCCGGGGGCTACTTGATTTTACATATGCTTCTATAGGAAACACTTTTAAAATCTTTTTTTTTCTAAAACCCCTAGGCCCAGAGCATCATAAATTAGTTCTCTGTATACAGTATAACGATGAACATGTTGAAACTCGATAATGGACTCATTCTTATTTCTATTAGGACAGAAGCATTACCTGTTTAGTGGGTTGCTTACTAATCTTTCACTGACTGAATATCAAACAGTGCAAATCCTGACCAGAATGCACGGATATGCAGGCTAGTCATTATCTGCACTGGTCGCAAAGGCACAATCAATCTCACTTGTTCTAGTAAGCTCACATTTTCCGGCAAGTAGCGAAAAAGGACACGCTGTTCTGATCAATGCTGGTTAGTTAAAAGATCAACAACACATGGTGCATTTAGTCTTGTTCGCTATACGTATAATGTTAGTGAACTATTTCTGATATAAACGATGTCAACTAGGCATAAACGGAACACTTGATTAAACGACCTTCATACTACGCATGCGTGAAGACAATGTTCTGAAAGTTAAATATCAGCTATCAATTGACCGGAGTATATATAGGGAAGTATCGTGACGTACCTATTAAGGTACAGGTCAACACACTCCTAACATGAATTCAAGTGCTCTGGCTTATATTTGGAAAGAGTGACACAAAACAACTAAAATGTTTTGAGACATTTAGAGGGAAATATTCGATATATCAGTTCAGTGACGAACGTAGATAAGACATGGTAAACGTTTTCTGACCGTTTATGTAGGCTATAAAGTCTTATTTCAATGGGTATAATTTTAGTATGAATGAGTCCCGGTGTAACGTTGTAAACTGACCCCCATAGAATAATTACCCCCCGGTCATTATTTTATATAGAATAGTGACTCCCCGGTCATAATATTATGACCGGGGGGTCATAATATTATGACTCCCCCACACGTAGAAAAATGACCCTCACATAGAATTGTGACCCCCTATAGAATAACGACCCCCTAACCCAAACCGTAACTCTAAACCATGTAAGGTACACTTACAACATAATTATCCCCATCGATAGGCATCGGAGGAGAATATGGTAATGGCACCCGTCCGTGCGTGCGTCCGTGCGTGAGTATGTGCAACATTTTTTTTGTGACCGCAACTCTTCATTCATTATTGGACGGAATTGATTCAAACTTTCAGGGATTACTACTACCGATGCCTAGTTGTGCAGAAAGAAAAAAATGGATTTGCTCCAGCTGTTCGGGAGTTATGGCCCTTAAATTCGTTTTATTGTCATGGGCGTCACAGGTCATAAAACATGGGACTTCCCCACAACCGATTTGCATTTTTATGCCTTATATTGATATAATTGTTTACTTTTTCTACTTAAAAAACGCCTGAAAAGTGACACAAATACCCCAAATCCAAAGAAGGATGTCTCTTCAACAATATACTGAAATTTGAATAATTTCTAACGACGAGGAGCGTCACAGGTAATAAAACCACTGGGCTACCCCACACCCGTTTCGCCTATTTTTGGAGGTATATATGAGTGACATATAGGTGACATAAAGAAGGTTAAGGGTATTTGACATCACTTTCAGGGGTGGCATAAAACATTGTGCTTTTCCACGTATGAATTGCCTTTTTTACAATCTTGCACTCCAGAAAATGAACTATTTTACCGTCAATAGCATTTTTTCGTAATAAGCCCGCGAGCCCATGTTATTACGAAATTAGTACAACATGTAGGATGCAATAACAAAATGATGTTTCTTCTAAAATTTCGGACAAAATCACCGTTACTATAAGTTCCAGAATGCTTACACTACATTGTACAGAAGGTAAATTAATAATTATATACATGTATGCGTAACATAATGCGATGTCACAAAGTTACGAGGCTGTTAAAGGTACTATCTCAACGAATCTGGGAAAAATCTTGGAAAAATAAAACTTAAGCCTGTTGAAATACTTGAAGCATGATACCTTTATAGGTAACAAAAAGATTTAGATCTAAAACATGTTCTAAACAAAAAGTCATGCACCTTTAAAGCAAGGGTTTCGTGATCTATGTTCTAAGTATGTTCTACCGTGTACCTTGAAAGTTGCAGGGGTTTCAAGTTGCAAAAGGATTCCTTTATGTATCCACATTCCATTAGGTCATCTGTTTCTATTGGCAAAGGTTTGATACGGGGAAACAATATCCCTTTGGCTTTAATAAGCAAGCGCGCTATCATTGCGCCACCGAGGCTCACGGTCAAGATCTTTCATGTGAGGAAGCTAACCAGCTAGCTTGCGGAACGTCGGTGGTTCTACCCAGGTGCCCGCCCGAGCCTGAAAATTGCCCGGAGGGGCACCTGGGGTCTTCCTCCACCATGTAAAGCTGGTATGTCCACACCTGGTATGTCCTCGTAAAGAGGCGGGAGGGTCATAAAACTGGGAAATAACAACAACAACAACATCGGCCTCTGCCGGTATGGCTGGTTTTTAAGATGCGTTGTTATGCTACCGCAATTCGATGAATATAGTGCATTAAGGTGGTTTGCCAGTCTTCTTTAACGTCGGTCGACGTAATAATGGTCGAAAAGTAAAGATATCGTATTGCCCTGATATTTGGTATTCATATACAAGGACACCTCTCCTTCATTTTGTACGATTCAGATCTTTTATATTCCTTTTTTGTTTAGCAAAGGGCTGTTTCGTACTATTAATGAAAAATAGAAGTATCTGGAGTAAAAACGGCTTCTTTTTTTCGCTGCATTAATTTCAAAAACAACATTCGGATGCTCTTGACAAGGGAAACAGAATAATATAAGTCAGTGTTGTCAATCGGAAATTTCATAAAATGTCACTATGATGGGCGTTAAATGTTTTTAAAAATGCGCAATTCTTTTGACCTTAGAGTAGTACCATACGAGCTTTGGTGAACGATTTGGTCGACGAAAAACGATTCAATTTACTGACGACTTACGCAGTCTGTTTGCTAGGAAAATTCCGAACAAGTTTATGAAATAAAAAAGGGGGTCATTTTCGTGAAATAATTCACAAAATGCGGTAGAAGTAAATATTTGCATCGCGTGCATCGTTGAAGTAGCCTAAACGTCATTCGACGTAACACAAGTTTCAACGTTACAAAATCTTAATGTAATTGCTGTTTGTGAAATAATTGACGGTAAGACCCCTATTTTCTATTTCATAAATTTGTTCATATTCATATTATTCATATTCAGTTTAACGCCCTCTTTTAGATAGCCAGAATTGGCTAGTTTTCAGGCGATTTCAATCCAGTAACGCTGGGTTGCTTACCAGAACTCCTCTAGTTGAGTGGGAAACATGTGTTTCACAATTTCCAGCTTCCCCGTCTGGGAATCGAACCCGGGCCGCTGGATTAGGAGTCAACGACCTTAACCACTCGGCCACTCCAACCAAATATTTAAGCAAAATCACTGTAAGTGACAAGTGGTTTGAATCATTTCCGTAGACCAAATCTCTCACCAAAGTTTGTATGGTGATGCTTTTGCATCCCAAAATTTGCGCGTTTTGTTACGTTTAAACGCCCCACACAGTGAAACTAATGGAACTATCAATAACAAACTTATAATTATCATTCTGTTTCCCTTTTCACGAGCATTCGAAAAGTGGTTTTAGAAATCATTTAGCAGAAAAGAAGAAGCAATTCATGCAAAAGAATTCTTAAATATTCACCAGTTGCACGAAAAAAGCCCGTTGCTAGGCAACGAAATGGAATACGAAAAATCTGAAACATACACAATTAACCGAAGGTCTCATTGTATATGCATAGCGAGGAATCATGGCAATACGATTATCTTTACTTTTCGACCATTATGGCGTCGCCCGACGTCAGAGAAGACTGGCAAGCCACTTTAACTACAGGCCACATTTTTGGCTCGATCATCACCAAACTTGGTCACAATATCAACCTTAATAAAATCTAGGTCAAGTCTGGGTCATGCTGTATATATATAGGTAGCTGTATACAGGCAGGTAGTTGTATACAGGCAGGTAGCTGTATACAGGCAGGTAGCTGTATACAGGCAGGTAGTTGTATACAGGCAGGTAGCTGTATACAGGCAGGTAGCTGTATACAGGTAGGTAGCTGTATACAGGCAGGTAGTTGTATATATATAGGTAGCTGTATACAGGCAGGTAGTTGTATACAGGCAGGTAGTTGTATACAGGCAGGTAGTTGTATACAGGCAGGTAGCTGTATACAGGCAGGTAGTTGTATACAGGCAGGTAGTTGTATACATGCAGGTAACTGTATATATAGGTAGCTGTATACAGGCAGGTAGTTGTATACAGGCAGGTAGCTGTATACAGGCAGGTAGCTGTATATATATAGGTAGCTGTATACATGCAGGTAGTTGTAAACAGGCAGGTAGCTGTATATATAGGTAGCTGTAAACAGGCAGGTAGTTGTATACAGGCAGGTAGATGTAAACAGGCAGGTAGCTGTACACAGGCAGGTAGCTGTAAACAGGCAGGTAGTTGTATACAGGCAGGTAGATGTATACAGGCAGGTAGTTGTATACAGGCAGGTAGTTGTATACATGCAGGTAGCTGTATACGGCAGGTAGCTGTATACAGGCAGGTAGTTGTATACAGGCAGGTAGTTGTATACATGCAGGTAGCTGTATACAGGCAGGTAGCTGTATACAGGCAGGTAGTTGTATACAGGCAGGTAGTTGTATACAGGCAGGTAGTTGTATACAGGCAGGTAGCTGTTTACAGGCAGGTAGTTGTATACAGGCAGGTAGCTGTATATATATAGGTAGCTGTATACATGCAGGTAGCTGTATATATTTCGGTAGTTGTATACAGGCAGGTAGCTGTATACAGGCTGGTAGTTGTATACAGGCAGGTAGTTGTATACAGGCAGGTAGCTGTATACAGGCAGGTAGCTGTATACAGGTAGGTAGCTGTATATATATAGGTAGTTGTATACAGGCAGGTAGCTGTATACAGGCAGGTAGTTGTATACAGGCAGGTAGCTGTATATATATAGGTAGTTGTATACAGGCAGGTAGTTGTATACAGGCAGGTAATTGTATACAGGCAGGTAGCTGTATACAGGCTTCAAACTTCCTCGTATGAGACACATAGTGGATACCAGGACTCGAATCTCGTATGAGACACATGGTGGATACCAGGACTCGAACCTCGTATGAGACACATGGTGGATACCAGGACTCGAACCTCGTATGAGACACATAGTGGATACCAGGACTCGAACCCGTTTGACCTCAAATCAATTAGAAATTATACTGATTTAAACCACTCGATCGTGCAGGCGGTCTTGCTTCAAGTAACAGTATCATATATAAAGTATATGAAACAATTTCATCGTCTGACTTGTTACTCTGAGAGAAAAAACACCAAATTGATGTCCTTTTACATTGTGACAGAGCTAATTGGTAAAGATAACTACAACATGATGGCCTCGTTCTTGTAGATTATGTTAGATTTAGTTTCTCCTTATCACGAAAGAGCGTGTGACTTAAACCCTTTTTTTCAACTATCTTTAACATATGTTCCTCAATTTGTTAAAATCATGACTTAACAGTATGAAATTTGTCCGTAATACAAACTTCTTGTTCTACAACACAAAAGATTTGCATACTGCGCAGTTTGTGAATGTTTTGTCTCGCCAATGTCTGATATACGAACAAAGCAGTTGTGTTTGTTTGAACATCTAGATCAAAATCTGATACTAATACAATAATAAAAGCCAAACCCACATCTACAGTAAAATTGTTACTTCTTTATCATGTTTATTATTTCCTAAACATAGTTCGGTTACATCAGTACCCATCTAATAAAACAGTAGCAGCAACTAGTGAAAACCCTGAAGTTTAGCAATCACAGTGTGTAATGAATAACTGTTACGTTTAAAATATAATTGACTGTTTTTAGCTCCAAGTGCTCAAGTTGAGCTATTGCGATCGCCTTGTATCCGTCGTCTGTCAGTCGTCTGTCTGGCGTCTGTTCACACTTACATTGTGTATGCAACAGAGTCTGCATTTTCCATTGGATCTTCATGAAACTTGGTCAAAATGACTGCCTTGACACAATCTAGGCCAAGTTCGGATTTAAAATATCTGGGGTCTAAAAACTAGGTCATCAGGTCAAATCATAGAAAAACCTTGTGTAAACAATTAAGATTGCAGTTTTCATTGGATATTTATGAAACTTGGTCAGTATTATTGTTTTAATGAAATTTAGAGTTTGAATATCGGTCATCTGAGATTATAAATTAGGTCACGGGGTTAAATAATAGAAAAACCTTGTGTATGCAATAGAGGTAGCATTTTTTAATCTACATGAAACTTGTTCGCTTCAGGTGCCACTTTCCTGAATATCTAATTTTGTAAATCATAAGTGCACAGAGTACGTATATTTCCAAATATATAGATCACACGTACACAATGTATTATAGATATACTTTTAAATGAAACTACACTGTTGAGTTGATCAATACCCGCCGATCCAACAAATTCACACAGTGTAACGTATTCATCAAATTCACACAGTTCAAAACAGTCCTCGTTATATCAAATACACACAGTTTATCAAGTTATTAACACTATTCACTTCTCCACAGTTCAAATTGATCATAGAATAAATTACACTATCCCTTCTATAAATAAATTAGACTGTTCCTTTTATGAATAGAATTACTTAAGAATCTCGAGTTCCTTCAATATAAAAAACCTTGAACCTACCAAAGAACACAAAAAAAAAAAAAAAAAAAAAAAATTTCACCATATCTATCTAGGATGGGACAAAGAAATAAATTTCAAAAAAGGGGATGCAACCATATCTAACAAAGAATTAGTATTAGGAAAAAACAGGCCCCCACAAAACCCCCTCCCTACCCAAACGCTCCCTAGTCAACCAATAATACAAATATTAAATATTTTAATAATAAATTCTTGAAATAAACTCATAAGTGCACAGAGTGCGTATATTTCCGAGCTATAATCCAAAGACATGTCTTCCAACTATTACTTCTGTGATATTCTAGAACACTCTCAAAAAAGAGTTAGCAGAAGGTAACTTTGTCCGTCATATGTGATACTGGTATCCATTAATTTTTTGACATTTAACTACGCATATTCTATTACACATCATATGCCAGTTGAAACATTATGCAAGCATTCAGGACATAGTTTACACACCACAAATGAATAATATAATGTTTACGATATATATCATATATATTTAGCAAAATATAAATGGACCTTACACAAATAGCTTAATATTTACTCAGAGCACTATATTTTATGTTACGGATAAAAAGCAAGGAGATCCCGAATGATTGTGTACATGAATGACTGTGAAGTTTTGTTCCTGTTTTAACTTTTTCCCTAATACCACATGATTGTAAATACTAAATAAGAATAGTTATGTGTAAAGATTTAACTTAACATGATAACCATCACTAAATAACGATACATTTCTCCTCCTTAAAATAATAACAAGAAAAGTATTCATACACAGCTCGCTGCAAAATGGCTTTTATTTAGCAAGGTACTATATAAATGGTATTGCGTAAGAATCTAGCTTCATAAAAACAAACGCTTGCATCCGCTGTATCTCGACAGCAGTAGGCCTGTATACAGTATCTATTCAAAACAATAATACAACTTTATATAGGAAACAATTTTCACACTGTGACCCCTTTACTATTTGTTCAAAAATACACCTGTCACTTCATTAATGCGTTAAAATACATGATTAAAAAGTTCAAAAACCTTTAACCAACATAAGGTAAAGGTGATAAAAATCAAAGCAAAATGAGAATTTTATAAAAGGGCGATAATTCCACTCTGATAATTTTTGTCTTTATACTATTCTTAAAGCTGCTCGCTCTCGTATTTTTGTTAAAATATTTGTTTATTAAAGTTCATCAGACTCTCTGAAAAATACGTATTTTAGAACTAAAAGTCCAATAAATAGGTTCCAGTATAATTTCCTCTTAAATTTATCTTCAAATTTGAAAATTATACGCTACCAAATTATAAAGCGTTACGAACGCTTTTGAAATTCCAATAAAACATATAGTGTAGCAGTGCCGTAGAACCAAGTTTACCAACATGTTCTATGTTTTTTTTGCAAATTCTTACCTAGAGTTTTACTTATATTGTTGATGCTAGCCATTAGTTTTACATTTTCTGTATTAATATATCATTGTTGATTTTTTTTTCATCAGCAACTGAGAGCGAGCAGCTTTAATATACATGTAATAGCAAAGAATCGTGACCCTTTACCGTCTATATTTTCAAAAAACCAGATCTGTAATCAGCCATTACTGTATTGTTTTTATTGTTTATGCCAAAACTTAATTTTACATTGTCATTATCCTTATTAGTCTGATATGAAAGAATATTTTTATGAATATTTACAGATAAACATTTAAAAGGTGGTCTTAAAGCTGAAAAAAAGAAGAAAAAAAAAGAAGAAATTTTTTTTTAAAAAATTGGGTTTGACGGATTTGACCTCGACTCATAAGAATGGACGTCCATCGACATATCCACTACACCATGGAGACTGACATGCATCACGTGGTTAAAAATAAGCTGATATTATATTGTATATAAGTGATAAGTCGTTTTCATGAAAAATGATTAAAATTAGTGTGCATTTTCTCTCTCTAAATTGAATTTTACCTTCCGCAATTGTTGATATTGGTTTTATGAAAAGCAAACCTTTTTTAGGTAAGAGTTCAAAGACATCTTTTATGAAACAGATAGAAATGATCGTTCCTTCCGCATCAAATCAGCTAGGAGCATTCCATGTAGACGCGGCACTACCATAATAGTAATAATAATAATAATAATTATAATAATTATAATAATAATAATAATAACAAATTATTATTATTATCAAATGTAACAGTCAATTTGATGAAAGCACAGTCAGGGAATAATACTAGTATATTTGGATCTGAAAGTTTAAATGTAACAAGTTTTTTTATATGAACACGTGTGTATTCTTGATTTTACTACAGTTCTCTAAAAAACCAAAAAGCGTAAAAGATGTGATGACTGGGAAAAAACCCACAACAACAAAGTCCGACCAATGGCGAGTCCTGTTGTGCATTTGCACTCCCTACATCTAGCAGACTATATTCTCCAAACATAACTAATGTGTTCAATGAACGTAAAATGATGAATTTGTACAATTTAAAAGAACAACATATATCGAAGAATGTCTTATTTCAGCACAAATAATTTGCATAGGGATCGCTATCCGTTCATTAATTAGACAACAACAACTTTACATAGATTGTTGAATTTTGTACGGCACTGCAACATACTTCAAAACGCAGATCTGGATTGTATTGTTAGGGTTAAGTAGTAATACTTGCAAAATTAATAAGACTTTGAGGTTATTTAATGTGACACCAGTCTAAGCGATTTTTGTTTATCTTTGATAACCTTTGCCCTAGACGGAAAGTATAAAACCATCCAGCAGACAATGTTCTGATACCACTTTGCAGCTTGATAAGGTAATTAACTATTTTTCATTTATGATACTACTATCTGAAATTTCACTTGAGGCTTTTATTTCTTGACTTGCTGAGACTAATAAATGCAACGTAGTAGGCTAATTGTTGCATGTAGACTGTAATGTTTGAAAGCATACACAATTTTAATAATAATAATAATAATAATAATAATAATAATAATAATAATAATAATATTGTAATTATTATAATTCGAGGCGGTGAACACGAAATGATTCTAAGTGTATATAAAAATAGTATCTGATAACATAGTTTCGAGTTGACCGCTCGAATTACGAAATATTGATTTTACTGAGTTAAATCATGGAATTGCACTTAAGAATTCATTACAAGATATAATTACTAAAAGCTATAATACTGCACAAAGTGACCAAAAGTACGGTCAAGAAAAAAAAGTTATGCTCAACCATTTGTTTCATTAGTGCATGCAAACACAAACTTTTTATATCAAATTGATGGAAAATCATTGTATGACCCGACAAGTTCAAACATATTTTGTCATTTTTCAACTATGTTCAATAGGAAAAAAACTGTTGTATACATTTATATTATTTATCTATAACTATCGCAATGCTTGTTTTTTATTGATACTAAACCATTTGTGAATGTATTACATTAAATTGCGATTATCATATTGAAGGGTATTATCACTTTAAAGAGACATACCATATAACTGGGCTCATTTTTATTCAATTATTATTCAATCGAATAATTGAATGGATGCAGAAACCCGGCGAAAAGCAGTAAAACTAGTGTAATCATACGTGTTGCAGTTCGGAAAAGATCTTCATCAACTCCTGTTATATAATTTTCGAGTAGATAACAATTTAACGAAATATGTGGATATATTGGTATTTTAGCCACAACGAGATATTTTCAATATAAATTATTCTTGAAAATTGAATTCGTTTATCAAGGTGTGAGATAGGCGTACCATCTTCATGTTTAGGTTCAATGATGTTTACAGAGTTATAGCTCTTTGTTTGCTTTATCATATGTCTTCGTGTCCGTGCTATTTATCGGCTAACACAGGCTGGAATGTAACAATACTTCATAGTAAGCTTCACCAACAATAGGAAAAGCTCATATTACCTGCGTGTTCTGACTCAACATGCACATGCATACACCCAAGTCAGCTTATCAGGAACTGCATTGTCCACTTCTTAATTATTAAGTCACTTAAACCTTACATACACACTCGACAGTGTGAGTTGTATGGGTTTCGGTTTTATTTTGGTCTACATTAGTTGCCAAAGTCGGATCCGTCTGTTTTGTACACTTTAGGTGTTAGTAATTTCTGACATTGGTAATCGTTCGAAAGCAATTCAAACAAAATAAACAGGGAAAATTGCATTGAGTCTGTTCATTGGCAGTAATTTAAATGTAAAACTACCCATGCCCAAAAGCGCCGCTTGAGTGATATTCAATCTTCAGAACTAAATGTGTCTAGAGCAACGCTCGCAAAGGATCAGAAAGTATAACAATACTGAGATGAAGTATGGGACGACCTTTTACGGCAGCTACACAACACTTAATACTTGTATTCGTGGCAATTACTTTATCCGCTTAACTAACTAATAAGCATATGATTAGTTTTGACACAAAAGTTGCTATTCTCGGTAACGTTTCGCACAAGAACATTGCCTGTGCTTGGGATTGGCCATGTCCTATATGGCACTTGTAATATATAATCTTCTGGAATCATGCCGTTTTCAAAAACAAGACTGAACAGTTTTAGGTATGAATTCTTCATTAGATGATATGCTGTCTTGATCATGTTCATTGGCGATTTTATCAAACCCGCCTGCCTTTGTGTTATGCCATTTTATCTTAAGTGTATGACTAGCGTTGCTGTGATATATCTTGACAATAGGAAAAACGCAGAGGCAGGGGTTTGTCATCTCGTAATAATTTCATTGGTTATTGATATATGTGCATTTATAAGATTGTACCTTGCACAAAAAAGTATAAAAATTGTGATATTGTATAACCTTGCCATTTAGGCTGTTGTATTAACGTTTCTATATACAAATACTATTCTTACATTCATAATCTACAAAAGTGTGCGATGTTTTAGACTGTTTTTTAACGCTGTCACTAAAGACTATTACTTTGTCATGAATTTTGTTGAAAATATTTTGTATTGATGTTGGTATGCAATATGTATGGGCAGAGCTATGGGTGAAAAGTTGTTAGCGCAACAGCATGAATATTTGCCGACATCTGACTAGTGGGAAAATATTGTATTAGGACTACTCTTGTCGTATTATAACCTCTAAGTGCGTATTATTTTTCAGCCATTACATGATAAATTGCAAATAGATCCTTAGTATTTCTAAAATGATTTATATACGTGTACACAAACGTTTCCAACTTTTTATTTTCAGACTACCATCATCAAAATGAAATTCGTGCTGTGCCTTTTGGTTTTGGTACCTCTTGTCTATAGTGCAAGCATTGAAGATAAAAGATTTATATTTGGAAGTTTCCAAATCTCTTTACCAGACTGTAAGTTTAGACTTTTATTTACTACTGTTTGCCACAATATGAAAATAAATGCAACATATACATGTGTTACATATTAAATAAAACAAGAACACACTTATGAGCAAAACAAACAAACTATATAAAGATGGTCGGCACGATTTTGAGTATATGAAAGAGATGGGTTGCTAGATTTCAAAGTAAAAATTTCAGACAAGTTTTATCTTTATACAGTTAGAGAGCGCCAAATGTCACAGAGTGAGATAAATGTGCATCCACCCTGATCGGGACTCGAAACCAGGACCGTTCGATTACAGGGTGAATGCTCTCCTGACTGAGCTATCCGGCCGCTCACACATTTCCCCCCATGTACCATGAACAAACGTAATCCTAATATGTTATTCGAAATATTGACAGTTATTCGCTGAACGAGAAAGTATAATTACTCTACATTCAAAAGGAGAATATGAACAACAATGTATTAACGTACTAAAAGTATCAAAACCATTTACGAAAGACTGAAAACACAAGACTATTTTATTGACCTCTTTCATGTTAAAAGATGCCTTACAAATTATTTTTTTCAATATAAAAATATCATATTTTCTGCTTGTCATTTCGTTCGCGATTGGAGGATTATTAACTTCCGATCAAAAGCCAGCATTAAAGCCACACTATTCCTCAGAAACGGTGGTTTTCTTCCGTTAGGAAAACAAAATCTATGTCACATATGCTGTACTGTCATCAATTATATACACGGTGTTTGATTAAAACGCAAGTAAAAAGTCATAGATGCGAAAATATCTTACATGAAAGATTGATCCAATAACCATATAATGTTTACCAAAATCTTGTCATGTATATTCCGAATATATCTGCGCCAGTTTTCCGAATGACGTCATTTGTATACGGGTGCGGATGTGATCTGACACAGCTTGCACGATAAAATCACAAAACACAAAACACGATGTTCAATATTTACTTGACCATCTATGAAAATTTATTGTTTTGTTTACATGTATATACACCATTCAAGATGGATACAAATGTTTATTGGAAAATAATAATGGCAATTTGTACGAAAACTCAAGTTTTGAATAGTTAGACAAATGTAGCAACAGTCCGGTTAATTCTGGATGCGCACTTCCGATTTTTTTCGAACCATCATCGGAAATACCCGCCAGTAAAATATGTAAAGACTGGCAGTATTTTCACATCCACGCAAAATACTATATATTATACTATACGATATATGCCCTTTCTGTATTATTTAGGCCACTTTTCAGTCTCACAAACTTGCGTGGTGTTCTGTCATTAAAGTACTGCCATTTCTGAAGAATAGTGTGGCTTTAATACGGCTGCGCCGAAAAAGATAGTCTAAAAAAGCAGCAGTTTAAGAAGGAATGATTTAAAAAACAAAATTTATTGAAATTTGAGTATAAACATATTATGATTTAAAAAATGTAAGAAATGTTAAAACGTATGGCAATGTTTAAATACATGTCACATGAATGCATTAACCATTTCAGTTTATCTATAAAGTCTTATAGGTATAATATGAACTGAGCGAATATTATAGAATTGAAAAATAAAAGATGATTTATTTTGAAGGCGTTGACGCAGCAAAAACAATCAGTGTGATAAATTAGAACATTGTCAATGTTCTGTTGTAAAAGCCCATTAACACTATCAAATAAAAAAGCCTGGCTATAAAAACAACATTATGTGTTTGCGGTTTGAAAGAATCAAGTGTGTAGATCGATGTTGTTTACTTTCTGTTATTTTGTTTGTAATGCCAGGGTATCAATCAATGTTAACCATTTAATATCACATAACAGCATTAGTAGAGTCCGCCGTTTTGCAAACGATTTTTTAATGCAGCAAATATTTATATAAGGCTCCATATATATTTTCATTAAATTACCGCAGTGGAGCAACAGCTGCTGGGTGCCCTGGGATCAGACGCAACCGAAGTTGCTTGTGAGAACTATTGTCACAAAATCGCAGGGGTCGCTGCATTCGCGCTATGCCCTACAGCATGTAAAACGTAAGTCGAATTTAATCAGTACTGTACAACTTTTAAAATTAGTTTCATTCATTTCACATAATTGTTAAGTACAACATTGATGTATTCGGTTTCTCTGAAAATGAATACAGCTGTGTATCTACAGATAAATTTGTTATATCTTTGTTATATCCTTGCAAAATTATGTTATCTTTCAATTCTCTGCTTACTCACGGTGGAAAATGTTTGAAATTGAAATGTACAATCGTTCCGACACTTTGGGGAGTTCCATCAATACTCATGGGAAAGAAGTTCAGTATTTGTCATAAGATTTTACATGCTTAATCAAAGTGTAAACATCTTCATAGCCCCAGGAGTGGTCTAAGCCTAAGTTTAAAATTAAATCCCATTGACACCTGAAACACTTACTTACTATATCAAGCTGACTATGTAGTACAAGTAAATAAACTGTAACTAGCATTTCACATGCATTATATACCGTATTGAACAACAACCCCAGATTACTGTGGTTGAAGTTTTGTCATTATGTACATTTTTTGCCTGCAGTTATCAACCATCATAAGCTCACTATTTAGTACATTACTATTTGTACACTTCAGTTTCAAAAAGATAACGAAAGGTTAGATGAGCGTCTACATCCGCTTGTGGTGCTCTTGAGTTAAATTCGGCATCACAATATATTGAGATGGGTGGGGGGAAAAAGAAACATGATACAAACAAAGGTTCCTTTCAAAATTTGACCTAAACCGCTCATGTCAGCAATGTCCTTTCCGATGCCTTTGTGTCCTGCCTTATAATAATTAATATATTTAATTACTAAAAAGTTCACATGAGTACTTTAAACAGAATCGTTTTCAGGTACTTTGCAGAGCCGTCAAAAAGTTCATTTATACATTTGTGTAAGCAGAAATCAAATTTATAAAATTTGAAAACAAATATGAAGCCTCTTAAGAATTTTTCTAGACCTATAATACCTTTCTTTTGTCTTTCAGTTTACAGACTGCAGTTCAAGGATAGATAACACAGAGTTACTTACACTACAAGAAATTATATATGCATTATATATAATAGAATAAAAAGATTAACAGAATATTTTGATTACTTTAGTTGTTACCTTAATATCCTTCGGACAGCGGGTGAAAGGAAGTAGTTTTACCCCTATAGAGTAATGAGTCACGGTCGTTATTTTATACAATCAAAGCACTGAATGTGCTGACAACAAGGAGTCCTCTTCAAAATTGGGCACAAGTGAGTTTTCTTACAGACAATGAGTGATCATTTGTGTCAATACTTTGTAAAATCACTTGATTTTGGACTGTCCGTTTATTTTAATCAAGGAACCTGTAGTTCAATCGACAATACATCATGTTGCTGTTGTTTTATTTTTTTCAAAAATATGGTTTTGCTTGAGACTTTTCGACGAAGTAAAATACAGTGCTTTTAAATTGTATACAACCATCTTTGTTTATGAGAAATCCTTCAGAAATACGTGACACGACCTACACAGCACATAAAAGCTGCTCGCTGTCAGATTTTGTTTAAAAAATATTGTCTTTCAAACTGTATAAAAAATAACATAGTTAAGAGCATATAGTCATATAAAAAGGTTCCAGTATGCATTCCAGTCAATTATATCTGTAGATTGGAAATAATACGCTACCAACTATAATAATAGGATTTTCATTCGATTTTGGCTAATTCATACCTAGATTTTTACTTCTATTGTTGATTTTAGCCTTTAGTTTTATGTTTATGTATTAGTATGTCGTTGTTTAGAATTTAATTTTCTCCAACGGCAACTGAGAGCGAGCAGCTTTATATGAAATTGTCTATTATTTCACGAAATTTTCATGAAACCTAAAATCTAAGTGGTTATATGCATTATGTTTCCGTAAGGGACATACATGCTGACATCATAAAACATATTATACACGTCATTATTTTCATATTGATGTCCGACCAGATCTACTCCCGTGGTTTTGTGGTTAAAGAAGCTGACTTGAAATCACTGTAACCTCCAACCTAGTACTGGAACTTTCTATGACGATGTTAGGGAAACTAGCTGCCTATTAAACATACCAAATACATGTACTTTTGAAGTGGGCGTTTAACTCCTACAACAACACTATCCGATCAGAAATCATAAAAGAAAGCAAATGAGGCATTTTTTCTTAAAGTGACATACCCTATAACTCATGCCAAAACGAAATAAGCTCCAAAAATAATAAACTAGTAGAATCTATAGAAGTACATGTATTATAACTTAATCTAACAATTTCAGCGGATTTTTGAAAGTATTTCATTAAAAAAACTTTACAGAATTTAAACTCATTTTTTCTGAAAGTGACATATCCTATATCTGATGCCAAAGGAAATAACCTCCAAAAGATAATAAATAGAATCTGTAGAAGAACATGTATTATATCTTAACCTAAAAGTTTCAGCGGATTTTTTGAAGTATTTCATAATTTTTTTTACACTCATATTTTTGTTGATTTTTCACAACCGCATTACATCGGCAGTTCGCGTCCCACAGTTTCATTTCATCACATTTTGTGTTGGTAAGGGGAGATAACAACCATTGTAAGTTAGTCTATTAGCCTTACACTTTAATTTACTTTAAGAAATCTTTTGAAAAGCTAGATATTAAACATAGGCTTATTCTTAGAGCCTATAATACTTTGAAACTTAATTATAATATATATATAATTTTCAGTAAGTAAGTAGGCTACACAAAATATTTAGTGTTCTCTTACCATTTTTCATCGGTTTTCCCATTCAAATTTTATGAATGGAAGCGTTGTGAATGAAATACATGTACATACAATCGTTTTGATCACGTGAACGCCGATCTAAAGACATACTGCTTATTGTTAATGTATACATATTTACGCCGTTTATCTTTTTAAAAAGAGATATTTCTCGTTAGTACTGGCTGATATCTGAGTGAGGGAGACACTTTATAAAGTTTGTATTGCTAGTTGCTGTATTGCCAAATGAGTTTACACAGTCGATGACATGTAAACGCTAACCGTATGCAGTGTCGGATCAGTGTACATTGCTGCCTGATGGTGTAGTAATTTAAATATTCTGAATTTTGCCTACATTAGTGTTACAATGATTTAAAGCATTTACACGTAAATTTGGAATATTTTTGAAGTCGAGATCACAAACACGATCCCCGCGCGTTTCAGCTAAAGTCGATCTACTTTGCAGGCGAAAGGAGAAACCTATGGCTGTTCAAACTGTCAGGGTTTGTGGGGAATATTCGTTTGACGCATGCCGGCGTACGCCGCTCTATTCGTTTCTAAAAGCCAGGATGAATTCGGCGCATTTTTAGCAATAAGGTTTGGATATACCGGCGTATCCCGGCTTATGCCGCATCCTGCGTCAAACGAATAGGCCCATCGCTGAGTCGTTTTCAAAATTGGCTACTAAAACAAGGAGTCACGTGACTCCTTGTTAAAAATGACTTCCCGGTCATTATTTTATCTGGTATAATGACTCACTAGTCATAATAGTACGACATTCAAACATGAAGTAAAATGATCCCTTATGCAGCATTGTGACCTCCATGAAAATGACCTCCTTGCAATATATGTTTATTTGCTGATAGTACATCAGCGTCCTGCAGGGTAGCGTTACATTTATAACAGAGAACGTTTTTAAGTACAAAACAATTGTGCGGTACATACATTGTATTTGTCTACTTTTAATCAGCCAGATTTCTTTGTTTCTTTGTTCGTACGGTTTCTTTTGTATCGTAGTGTCGTTGGCGTTAAAATACATGTTTTGCGATCTTCCATAGATAGGCAGTTATGTCTTCTTAATATGAATATATAAAAGCACAATTAAAGGCATACTTTTATCTGAATTTGCTTGTACTGTCTATGTACGACGTTCAACCCATTTTTATGAAGAAGCAATATGACCAGCTGTGGGTGTCATAATAATACTTCTGACAAGACTTTGTGACACCTCAGGTAAAGTTTTAAAAATATTTATACTAGTATACCGTAATATCAAAGTTATACTACATTAATTTTGTAGAAAATACTACTACTAGCATGTGGACCTTCATGGTGATTAATATTTACTGGATGTGGTTCATTTTAGGAAGACCAGTAGTGATTATACTCCCAAAGTATTCATTCAACATCTTTGCGACACAACAAAGCTCATTTATCATAATTATTTCAATTCAAACTGTAGCTCCTTTTGACAAGCATGGTTAATAATCATGGACAGGTAATGTAACTACAGAACAAAGTGAACATAAAATGAGCGCTCATAGATAGAGGGTGTAAATATACTACAGAAAATTGACCTTGGAATTTGTGTGAATAGCTCCTGCGTCTATACATGTTAGCGAATTTTGTATAACAAGAGGGCCATGATGACCCTATATCGCTCATCTGACTAGGAGAATTTGTAAATGCGACACAATAAATATGTAGGCTCCTTGTGTTACGTTGTTTAGAAGTTTTTTGATACAAGTCTGAGGAAACAATTGACTGACCGATCAGGATGAATTTTGACCTTAGGTGAACGATTTGAAAAAAAAGGTAGATGACTAGACCTCTATCCTCCGTAAGAAACTGCCAATTTTCTAACATGAAGAAGTATAATCGGTAGCAGCGCTCGAACTCATGACGCTCAATCTATGAGAGGTTACAGTGATTTCAAGTCAGCAAATCTAACCACTAGGCAACGAATGCTGACTATATTACAAGCATTTGTCCGTGCAACTACTACAGTTATGCAAACATGCTAGATTATCAAGATCTGCATTTTGCGCTGCTTAGTCACTTAACTCTTATCTACTCGCTTTGAATTCCACGTTATCTGGTCTATATTTGTTCTAAATGCCTGATCGATTACTTTGTTTCTTTATTTAAGGCGTAAATAAAATCTGTAATGCGAGAAAAAAACAGTGAAAATAAAAGACTTTGACTGCGTGACTCAATCTGCGGCATCGTCACATATTGAAATACTATGTACAAGGTAAATGTGGTGTGTACACTGTGCAGATAAAACAGATAAAAGATGGAAAATCCATGTGTACATAGTTAGTGTTTATAGCCCGCTAACATATCCTTCAAACCCTCCAGGGACTGGGCTGTTGCCTAGTTCCACAAACGAATGCCAGCCAGGAAGGAGTGGCGATACACGTCTTTTCTACACACGCATCATGCAATGTGTTGTTGCATGTATCATGTCTGTCATACGGGATGTCTAGGACACCGTGACAGTCACCATCACCAGTTTGCTGTCTGCCATTCTCTGTTGTAGATAGTCTTAGCCGAGATATCATACCATACAACTAGCGCTGCACATATTCTTATAGTCGCCTGTGACAAATCTGGCTGCTCTTCACTGGACCACTTTCAGCTACTGAAAATGTTTATATGTTTGTAGGTCCCAGGTGGCTAAGGTGTAATGTCTCACAAGACTTGTATAGCAAAGGGCTTTAATGTATCCAATAAATAGTGAGTGTAACGCCAAGGCATATGCCGGATGTTACATTTGCTAGGTCATGACCATGGATTGAGAATATACCTTTGATCGTATTGTGTCTTCTCGTGATCATGACAACGTCGCACTTGAAATTGTTAAATGGCATCTACATGCTAATATCGTCTTATAGTCTTTGGTGGTAACTTAGCTCAATGTCGTTTATCTTTTTTAAGGTTTTCCTCTTTCCCTAATGTCACCAATAATTATGTATCAGGATTGAAGTTAACATGATAGCCACCAGTAAATGAATGTACCTTCATCTTCCAAATTATACTTAATATTGTTATTAGCAGTAGTATCAAAAGTAAAAGTCAATTTGATGAAAACACAGCCAGAGAAGAATATCTGAAAGTTTACATGTAACAAGCGCGTGTGTTTTCTTGATTTTACTACCATTATCCAAATATATCAGAAACCTTAAAAAGATGTGATGACTAGAAAAAAACATACAACAATTAATTTCCGGCCAGTGGCGGGTCCTGTTGTACATTTGCCAGATTTAAAGAGGCACTCACTACATCTAGCAGATTATATTCTCCAAACATAAATAATATGTTCAATGAACGTAAATTGATGAATAAATACAATTTTAAAGAATAACATATATCGATAAATGCCTTAGTTTAGCACAAATAATCTGCATCGTTTTATAACGATTTTACTAAATTAAATCATGACATATATTTTCTCGAAACATAGATTGTGTGTTCAATAGACGTAAAATGATAAATAAATACAATTTCAAAGAAGAACCTATGGTGAAAAATGCCTCATATAACCACAATTAATCAATATAGAGGATTTCTGTAATAAATCGCACCTACCCATTAATTGTACAACAACAACTCTATATTGATTATTGAATGGTTTACGGTACTGCAGTATATTTTAAACCGCTGATTTTATCAATAATGGCTGGGAATGCATAATTGGAACTTTTAGGTTAAGTTATAATACTTACATAGATTCTATTATTTATGTTTGGAGGTTATTTAGTTTGACATCAGTTATAGGGTATGACCCTTTAAACCTACATCTAACAGATTATATTCTCGAAACATAGATTGTTGTTTGGTATGACCCTTTAAAGAGATATACCATTACACTTTTCTATTCAATTATTATCCAATCAAATAATTAAAAGGATACGGTGACTATCGGTAAAATTAGAATATTCATACGTGTTGTAGTTCGGTCAAGATTTAACGAAACAGCTTGTTATGTTTGTAATGCCTTTTAGCCACAATGAGACATTTTCAATATATTTTATTCGTTTACTAGTATCATAGTACATACATGTACCCCAGTTTTAACGTTTCGAAAAGATAGTACTCAAGTTGTAGGGTATACACCTTTAATATAGAGGAGTATATCTGCTAAACAAAGAACATTCCCATAGCTTAAGTATGTGTTGATTTGGAGATCTATTTTACATTTCAATTAAGTTTTCAAGTGCAGTCAATACATTTATTCCATCAAGTTCATGCTATAACCGCTAACAATTAGAGAGTCTACAGCAACAATCACTCATAAGCACATGTTCATACATTTTTTTCTTTAATAATCACGCTTTGTCATCCCTTTGTGCTCGATTTCGCAGTGAGCATGCTGTCAGCACTTTCAGTGCGTTTATATAATTACGCCATATCAAATCCTTCAATAAGACAAAGGCAGTGGTGCAGCACATTACAATAACTGTAAGTTATCTTTAATTTATTTGAAGTGACTTTAAACTCACAAAAGGGGAAAGAAAGTTATCTTATTTATTCTGAACTGCATTTCCCTGCCATTATGTACAGTGAGGTATAATCAATATTTAAAACTTGACAGCTTTCATTTATAGCACGCCGCCTTGTTTTAAAGTACGGAAGGATGAAACAGAGGAGTTGTTTACCAGAGCTTTGTGGTAGTGCCAAATATTAATCCGCGCTGTTGTGAATCAAATTTATGTTTACTAAAAACCTAGCCGCTGCGCGCCTGGTTTAAAACAGACATTTGGGCTTTTTTCGAACTATAAATATAACTACTTTTCCATCGGCTAAGTTTGCGATTCCCATACAATGTTAATGTCACATTTAAACATGATATTCCTTGCTATATTTAACCACGAGTAATTTATATTAAGGTTTTCTGAGTCAAGGTGACCTTTGTAATATAACATTCTCAATAAAAGAAGACAATTTATTGCTGGCTTGATTAATGTTATTTGTCTGCAGCCAAAGCTTGCACCAAATTGAGAAAATACTCCTTTCTTCGATATCAAGTATGACTGACTTTCAACCAGATTTATGTGTATCATATCATTTGACGTAGATTTTTTGACAGCAATATGTATTTGAAAAAAGAAAATCAAGAATTGTCTATTACATATAAATTTCCATGCCAACAATTTCTGCCCCGTAATTTAGAATTGGCCGTGTTCTTGAGGCTTATCATTGAAAACAAAAATATACACTGGTAGTCTGCCATTTTTTGAAAAACTACAATTATAGATTTGTCACCGTGACACATTTTTATAGATTTTGGACCGTTAACGTCCATCAACCATTGCTTCTAATAACTTCTTCCCATAAACGACACCATGAAATATCATCAAATTTCAATATATCATCCTGGCATTAAGCTCTAATACATGTGTTCAAATGGTTCATTGGCAGAAATATCAAAAGATCTGATAAGATTATCTCCCTTGAGTACACCTTAATGATCTGTGATCCATACCTGATTGTGTTGTCTCCCTTAGACAACTACCTCAGGAAACGCATGATCAGATGAAAAATCAAGGTTGGATCGGTTAGCCGGAGAGGAAACCATTACTACTTCTATGGCTGTGTGTTTATTGATTATGTTTTTGTAGCTGTGACACACAGCTAATGAAAATACGGCGAAATTGTGTTTTTAATGCATTCTTTATAAGGTTGTTATTACTATATAATTTAGTTAAATACTGGCTTATTCCAACTGTGAACTAAGTATTATGTAACAGTTAATGATATATTATTATATATTTTATGTTATGTTATCCAAAATCAAAATAAGTCGCAAAATGCGTGCATGCATATGCTATGTCCTACTTGCTAACATTTTCTCCAACAGCGTTGCTCAAAAGTTTACAACTTTGAATTTTGCAACTTTGAAACTTTGTAAAGTCATATACAGATCAGATTTGATAATGAATCAAAAGGTCAGAAACTTTTATTTAAGAAATAACTATGGCTTTGAGGACTTTATTGAAATTAAAGCTTTCGCCGGGGGCGATGTGCTTGGCGGAATACATCTGTGGAATACTTCACGAGGCGACGCCCGAATGAATTATTACGCAGGCACATTACCGACGGGAAATGCTTCAATTTCGATAAAGCACGCCAAGCCATAGATTATTTCGATTCTTAGAAGCCGAATTTATGGAAACGATCGTAACTACTACGGATATTTTTTTCAGCTCGCCGGTTAGGCCACACCAATTTAATTTCTTGGTCATCGGAAAATATCCTAAAAAAATAGGAGCGAGCGAGCGAAAAAAAAATTAAAATATTTTTTTTTCCAATTCAACCATTTATGGAGCGGGCGAAGAGCGATTTGTTAAAAAAAAATAAAAACCCCTCACAAAAACAAATATTCACTGTCAAAACAGGTAAAAAAGACTTGGAAATAGATTATAAAAGAGCTACAGACACCTTAAATATAAACTGCCAAAAAGGTGCAGACCACAAAGTGACTCCTATATACACCAGTACTAAGTTTACAGGGGTATAATAGTGTTTCTTGCAAGAAAATATTTTTATTCTTTTAAAAAGACCATATTTTGTTTTCTTACATACATGTACAGCCAATACAACAAGTCTTTTGAAAGAGAGACAATTTTTTTATCATTTAATAAACCATCAGACTAATGTGTATTTCAATTTATGCCCAAACACTTTGTAATGAAACCCATTTGTTAGTCATATCAAAATAACCCACAGAACAACTTCTTTAGTTAAGTCAAGGCATATGCTCTTTTACTGCACTTCTTCTGATCATAAGTGTTTTGACTAGAGATAATTGTTCAATTTCACAATGCTAAAAACTTGCTAGTTTCTTGATTTTTTCCTTCCCAAACTTTTAGCCTCAGCGCCATTATCAATACAATTTTTACACAGAGAGCACACTAAATGTCTTTAAATGTTTCCGAGTTGTCTGTCTGGACAGCAACTCGTCTTCCACCGACGTTTCCCTGGTTTATGATAACAATAAAAAATTTGGGGTGCATAGAATGACCGAAAAAGACCGTAAAATACAAAAAAAGACCGAAAAAGAACCGAAAAATGATTTATCTTTACCGAAAACAACTTTGTTTCAAAAGATAATGTACGGTTTATAACTTAAGTATTAAATAAATGCAGGAATTTGTATGTAATGAATATTTTTTGTTTGTTTTGATAAGTTCCTGTGCTGCATCCATTACAAAATCTGGAGTGCTAATTTCAGAAAGTTTTCGGTCTGCAATATTTGTTTTTCGATCTTTCTACTTGATTTGTAATACAATATTTACAAATTTCTTCATTTAAACTGTAAGTTGTATATACTCTTTTGAAAAATAAGTTGTTTTCGGTCTTCATAAACTGTTTTTCGGTCTTTTTTCGTTTTTTCGGTCATTCTATGCAACTTGTGGCTTCCATTTTGACAATATGGTAGTCATGATTATACAAATTAAGTAGCGGGAACATGTTCTGCTGGCGTTTATAATCGAATTGTAGGTTTGAAAGTACTAAATTTACGAGTTCTCCGCGACAAAAAGGCCCGCTTTGAATTTTTGGTCTTGGTTTATAAAACTGATGCGGGCGGAAGCTCAAATTGAAAAAAAATATTTTTTTTTGATTTTGAAAAATAATGGAGCAGGAAATCCGTTGACCAAGTAATTAATTTGGTGTGGCCTGACTATATTATACATTGTACAAACTTATTTTAGTTTAATCATCTAATACATAAAATATATGAAATATCTGAATGTGACATTATGCAAAAGACGTAAGATTCAGAACCTGCCATAGCAGACAATCGACACTACATGATGGTTAATCTTGAATTTTCTTGGCCTTTTTAAAGGAAAATAAGGTGAAGGTATACTAAGGCTTAACTGTCGAAATCAAAAATAATATTTAGGTTCTTCATCACAACTATTTCTGAATCATTGGATCGGTCATGTCCAACATTGTCCTAACTTCTGGATTTACCGAGACTGAGCAGTTTTAGGTATGAGTTCGTCATTAATAATAATTATGCTGTACCTTGCACAAAAAAGTATAAAAGTTGTGACACTGGTATTGTATAACTTTGTCATTCTGGCTGTTGTATAAACTTTTGTATATTACAGTAATATTCTACAATGTGTGCGATGTAACAGATTAAATTTTAACGCTGTCACTAAATACTGTTACTGTGTCATGAATTTTGTTGAAAATATTTTGTATTGTTGTTGGTATGCAATAAATGGGCGGAGCTATGGGTGAAATGTTATTAGCGCAACAGTATAAATATTTGCCGACATCTGACTAGCTTTGACAATATTGTATTAGGCCTACCCTTGCCGTATCATAACCTCTAAATGCGTATTCAGTCATTCCATGATAAGTCATAGATCCTTAGTATTTCTAAAATGATTTATATACATGTACACA
Source organism: Saxidomus purpurata (assembly GCA_022818135.1). Taxonomy (NCBI): domain Eukaryota; kingdom Metazoa; phylum Mollusca; class Bivalvia; order Venerida; family Veneridae; genus Saxidomus; species Saxidomus purpurata. Next base: position 45,762,083 of record JAFMSR010000013.1, read on the forward strand.
AACGTTTTCAACTTTTTATTTTCAGACTACAATCATCAAAATGAAATTCGTGCTGTGCCTTTTGGTTTTGTTACCTCTTGTCTATTGTGCAAGCATTGAGGATAAAAGATTTATATTTGGAAATTTCCAAATCTCTTTACCAGAATGTAAGTTTAGAATTTTATTTACCGAGGTTTGCCACAATTTGAAAATAAATGCAACATATACAGGTGTTACATATTAAATTAAACAAGAACACACTTATGAGCGAAACATATACACTATATAAAGATGGTCTATATGAAAGAGATGGGTAGCTAGATTTCAAAGTAAAACTTTCTGACAAGTTTTATCTTTACGCAGTTAGAGGGCGCCTAATGTCCCAGAGTAACATGAATGGGCACCCACCCTGACCGGGACTCGAAACCGGGACGCGAATGCTCTCCTGACTGAGCTATGCGGCCACTCACACATTTCCCCCCAAATACTATTAACAAACTTAATATTGACCGTTATTCGCTGGTCGAGAAGGTATAATTACTCTACAATCATAAGGAGAATATTAACTATTAACGTACTAAAATCATCAAAACCATTTATGAAAGACTGAGAGCACAATACTATTTTATTGATCTTTTTCATGTTAAAAGATGCCTTACAAATCATGTTTTTCAATATATAAATGTCATATTATCTACTTGTCATTCCGTTGGCGATTAGAATATTATCAACCTCCGGTCAAAAGCGAGCATTATAGTCACACTTTTCCTCAGAAATGGTAGTTTTCTTCCGGAAATCAAAATATATGATACATATACTGTACTGTGATCAATTATATACACGATGATTGATTAAAACACAAGAAAAAAAGTCATAGATGCGAAAATATCTTACATGAAAGATTAATCCAATAACCATAGAATGTTTACAAAAGCCTTGTCATGTATATATCTTCGCTAGTTTTCCGAATGCCGTCATTCGCATACTGGTGCGGGGGTGATCTCGAATTTACCGAGCTGGCATAACTTGCACGATAACATAACAAAACACGATGTTCAATATTAACTTGACCATCTATCAAAAGTTAGTTTCTTTATTCATGTATATACATCATTCAGGATAGATACAAATGCTTATTTGAAAATAATAACCGTAAATTGTACGAAAACTCACATCAAAATTTGAATAGTCAGAGAAATGTGGAAACAGTCCGTTTTACTATGGATCACCTCTCGTATATGCGCATTTCCGATGTTTTTCGAACCATCATCGGAAATACCCGGTATATGTATTTCACATCCACGCAAAATACTAATGCTTGTTTAGCGGCGGCTTTTTCCTTAAGATGAAATGGTTCGAGTGTATTAGATATATGCCCTTTCTGTATCATTTAGGAAACTTTTCAGTCTCACAAACCTGCGTGGCGTTCTATCATTAAAGAACTGCCATTTCTGAAGAATATTGTGCATTTAAAACAGCTGCGCTGAAAAAGCTATTTTAATTTATTGAAATTTAAGTGTTATGGTTTAAAAGTGCAAGACAAGGTTAAAACGTATGGCAATGTTTAAATATATGAGTCACATGAATGCATTAACAATTTCGGTTTATCTATTAAGTCTTATAGGTATATATAAAAGTAACTAATATGAACTGAGCGAATATTATAGAATTGAAAAATAAAAGATGATTTTTTTTGAAGGCGTTGTCGCAGCAAAAACAATCAGTGTGATAAATTAGAACATTGTCAATGTTCTGTTGTAAAAGCCCATTAACACTATCAAATAAAAAAGCCTGGCTATAAAAACAACATTACGTGTTTGCGGTTTGAAACAGCATCAAGTGTGTAGATCGATGTAGTTTACTTTCTGTTATTTTGTTGTTCTGTAATGCCAGGGTAACAATCAATGTTACAGATTTAATACCACATAACAACATTAATTTAGTAGAGTCGGCCGTTTAGCAAACGATTTTTTAATGCAGCAAATATTTATATAAGGCTCCATATATATTTTCATTAAATTACCGCAGTGGAGCAACAGCTGCTGAGTGCCCTGGGATCAGACACAACCGAAGTTGCTTGTGAGAGCGCTTGTAAAAAACTTGCAGGGGCCAGTGCATTCATACTATGCGATCCAGCATGTCATGCGTAAGTCGATTTTATTCAGTACTGTACAACTTTTAAAATTAGTTTCATTCATTTCATATAATTGTGAGTACAACATTGATGTATTCGGTTACTCTGAAAATGAATACAGCTTTATCTACAGATGGGTAGTCTTTGTTATATCTTTGTTATTTTTCAATTCTCTGCTTTTTTCTCTATTTTTCAATGCTCTGTACAATCGTTTCGACACTTTGGGGAGTTCCATCAATACTCCTGGGAAAGAAGTTCAGTATTTGTCTCAAGATTGTACATGCTTCATCAAAATGGTTTAAGTGTAAACATCTTCATAGCTCCAGGAGTGGTCTTAGCCTAAGTTTAAAATTAAATTTGATACAGTGTTATAGATTTGCATTTCGGTAAATGAATGTACAAGAAACTGAATTTTTTTAAAGGATGTATTCGGGCCAATGAGGGGTGAATTATTATTAAACAAGATAAGTTGTTCCTTGCCCCTCCTTCCAACTCCTGGAATTGTAGCAATAAATATCTAATGTATAGATGAATATATAATGTAAAAGTTCTATTGGAGTTTATTCATCAAGCTATCAAAGAATTGAATATGAATAATCAGATGCGATATGATGGATATTAAGGGTGGCGCGGTGGTCTAGTAGTTAACGCTCTGGTCTACCAATCTGGGGGTCTCCGGTTCGATTGCCGGCCGAGGCACTTGAAGTTTCAGAAATGCTTTTCCCACCCATCTAGAGATGAACTGGTTAGAAACCCAGAGGTAGTCTCGCGTGTCACGTCTGCATTACTTCTTAGTTATGTTTTTTGCTCAGGTCCACTTTTCTCCATATGTTCTCTCAAAGCTCTTTTGCATTGACACCTAAAACACTTACTTACTATATCAAGCTGACTATGTAGTACAAGTAAATAAACTGTACCTAGCATTCCACATGCATCATATACCTTTTTGAACTAAAACCCAGATCAGTGTGGTTAAAGGTTTTCTTTAGTTATCTAAACTATTACTCTGAAAGTTCGAAACACTTATTCCCCTTCATAAGCTCACTATTTAGTGCAGGTAAGATAACTTAAATCTTGCATAAATTTTGGCCATTTTTTGACTTGGAATAAACTATTCCAACACTTCAGTTTCACAAAGATAACGAAAAAGTCAGATTAGCGTCTACACCTGCTTGCGGTGCTCTTGAGTTAAATTCGGCATCACAATATATTAAGATGGGTGGGAATTAAAAATTAAGAAACAGGATACAAACAAAGGTTTCTTTCAAATTTTGACCTTAACCGTTCATGTAAACAATGTCCTTTCCGATACCTTCATGACCTGCCTTATAATAATTAATATATTTAATTACTTAAAATGTTAACATGAGTACTTTAAACAGAACTGTTTTCATGTACTTTGCAGTGCCGTCAAAAAATTCAGTTATAGATTAGTGTAAGCAGAAATCAAATTATAATCTTTGCTTTCTCCAGGAAACAAATATGAAGCCTCTTCAGAATTTTTCTAGACCTAATACCTCCTTTTTGTCTTTCAGCATACAGTCTGCAGCTCAAGGATAGATAACACAGAGTTGCTTACACTACAAGAAATTATATATGCATTATATATATTAGAATAAAAAGATTAATAGAATATTTTGATTACTTTAGTTGTAACCTTAATATCCTTGGGAGAGCGGGTGTAAGGAAGTATTTTGACTAATATAGAATAATGAGCCCCGGTCGTTATTTTATACAAAAAATGACTTCCCGGTCATTATTTTATTTAGTATAATGACTCCCCGGTCACAATAGCACGACACCCCAACATGAAGTACAATGTCCCCAATAGAAAAATGATTCCTTACAATATATGTTTATTTGCTGATAATACAATTCCGGAAGTGACTGAGATGCACGTGTCGAGTGATTCATCGACTGAGCAAATTGATCAGTATAGCCAGTCGGTGTATCCCAGCAGGAAAGCAGAAAGTTTGTTTCATCACTGCAAGTTACATCTAAGCACAATTCCGTACCTAGTATCAGAGATAGTACAGCCGTAGATCTTACGACCACAAACAATACTTAGAGCGCTGGGGGAGATGCCCTGAACAGTTCTTGTAATACCCAAAGAAACTTTAAAACTATCAATTTAAATGTAGGTTCTTTAAATGTTGGTGACTTATTCCTAAGTACTGAAACCAAACTTGATATTTATGACCATATTAATATAGATGGTTATTTTTTCGTAAACAATCCAAGAAAACAAAAGTCATTGCGAAAATCTGGTGGTCTTGGAGCGTTTATCAAAAATGATATATTTCCTTTTGTAGTGCTAAAGCTCTTTGATCATACTGTCTTATCTATCATGCTGTATTCAGCCGAAAATTGGGGTTATGAAAGCATGCTTGAACACGTCCATTGTGAATTTCTAAGAAAAATATTACATCTAAGAAAAAGTACTCTATTGTACATATTGTACGTTGAAACTGGTAGACACCCTATTGATATAACAAATAAATGTAGGATGATTGGCTACTGGAACAGACTTGTTACTGGAAACCAAAATAAACTAGCATATAAACTATATCAATATATGAGAAGTAATATTAATTTTGAATCTAAATGGATACGTAAAATAAAAGAAATATTTAACGAAGTAGGCAGGTTTGATATCTGGCTACAACAGGAGAATTTACAAATTAATTTTGTTAAATATGTGGAAAAAAACAAGTGTAATTAGACCAAAATATGCAAAACTGGCATTTCTCCCTTATTAACCCAAGCAAGGGTAGAAAATATTCAATATTTAAAGACTCTATTAAGCTTGAAAATTATCTATATCTTGGTTGATCAAGAAATACATGAACGGAAATGTTTAATATGCGGTTCAGACGATATAGCAGATGAACTGCATTACTTGTTAAAGTGTCCCTCCTTTGGTAATGAACGCAGAAATATATCAAAAGATACTACTTTAACAGGCCAAATATCTTAAAATTTAGGGAATTATTGATAAGTAATCAGTAAAACAATTAAAAAAAACTTGTTAATTTATAACAATTCTCTTGAAGTAGTATTTTGTTTAAGTTTATCTTTTTTGCTTTTCTGTATTTTTCAGATAATGTACTTCCTACACTATTTAACAATATTAATTTTGTAATAATTAAATAAATGCATATTACGTGAGCGCCGGATGTATTACCAATCCCCCAACTCGACTTAGGTAGAGGGTCGGACAACATCCGGACCGTTTGAGGCCGGGGATCTGCGGTACGCCCGGCACTCATTTGCATTTACCCTAGCCATCTTTTGTTATTATTTCTATAGTTGGTTACGCAAGAGATGTCAGCGTGGGTTGAGAGGTCGTATGAATGTGCTCACTAAGATTTCACGTGAATGACCCTAGTTCTATTCCCGCCTTACCTTTCTTTATTCTGGACACTTCTTCTATCGCGTTTGAACTAAGACGAACAGTACTGTCAGTTACAATCTTAAGCAAATAGTCTAAATTAGTGAAATTCGTGTAACTCGGAATTATATAACAAATATTGAATTATTTGTTATGTATTCTTTATTATTTGTTTTAGGTTTTTTCCCTTTCTGTAATAAATACAGAACATGGTCAGACATGGAGTCTCTGCTGATATACTCCACAACCTCCGGTTAATCCATTCTTTTTCTGACACAATTTCAAACATATTTAAAAATTTAAAAACATATATAAACAACTGTTAACCCAATAATCTACTTATGACAATTTAAACAAGAAAAACATTGATGCACAGCATCAAGTCGGCGAAGAAGATTCTGAAGACCTAAATTTCTGTGAAAACTGTAATGAGAAAAGGTTAACAGAGCAATACGAGCAATGGCTGTACATTGTATGCCATTATACGGTCCGAAAACATTACAGCCTTGATGTAAATTTCCTGAAAACCCTCTTATCATCGTGAACCAGAGGCTTTTGTTTTGTATTTGTCTAACCCGTCTAATAAAAATTCAGGGATACTACTGACAAGACTTTGTGACTCCTCAGATGAAGTTTGTAAAGTATTGATACTAGTTTACTGTAATAGCACAGTTTTTCTACATTCATTTTGCAGGAAATTACTACTAACATGTGGACCTTCATGGTGCTCAATATTATCTTGATTTTGATTCGTTTTAGGAGGTAGTGATTATACTTCCTAAGTCACCATTCAACATCTTTGCGATACTGCAAAGCTCATTCATAACAATTATCTCAAATCAAACTGTAGCTGCTTTTGACAAGCATGGTCATTCTTGCATACCAGATGGGGATATCTGCAGTTTTTACCAGTGCTGGAAAATCTCATCTTACACCCCCCCGTGTAAGACGACTTACGTGCTTACTTGTGACGTAACGTTATAAACAATGTGACGTCACATTATGAAAAATGTGACGTCACTTTCCCATACATAACATCTAAAGAATGTTTGTTTTTATATCAAAATGCATCATTTCGGTAAGTTTGTTTTTAAATATCTATTTCAAAGTGCAAGACGGTATGCAAGAAAAAGTTTCTTCCATGAGATACTTGGTTCAGATGGAAATATCCGTCACTTCGGGAAACTGTTTCGCGGGAACTCGGCAGAGCCTCGTTCCCGCCAAAACAGTTACCCTCAGTGACGGATATTTCCATCTGAACCTCGTGCTCATATAAGAAACTAATAATACACAAGCCAATGGACAGGTGATTAACTTCAGAAAAAATTATCATAAAGTGAGCGCTCATAGATAGAGGGAGTCCACTACTACTGAAAACCGACCTTGGTATTTATCTGAATAGCACCTGTGTCTCTACTTTTCACCGAATTTCGTATAAAAAGCGATCATGTACATCTTTAAAAATCAATATATTTTAATACAATTTTACTGGAGTTAAAGTATCACATTAAAATACCTTAATAAAGATATGCGTTCACAGTCACAGTGTTGTTATCTATTGATGTGTAACTGACATGAAAATGATGTCAAATTGCGGCGGTAATGGACCGGTAATCAAAAGATCAGAACTCGATCCTGGATGCGTCAGGCCGAAGTTTTGTGTTTTACAGTTTTAATTTTAACTAATAAATTATGGTTGGTTCTAGCCCTACGGGAAGTGATACGTACATCTAGTGTGGAGATATTAACTTAACTTTAGTAAACGTAGAGTAAGTTTATTACAACCACAAGTCAAAAAAAGCTAAAACTTATCTACTGAATGCAGTAAGAGAAAGAAAATTGTTTGATCCTTTTCGAGAAGTAAATGGCGATGTACGAAAATACTCCTGGAGGAGGACTTACCCAATGCAACAGGGAAGATAAGATTTTTTCTTTTTACTAAAGATTTTGTTCATTGTATTAGAAGTTGTGTTATTGATATCAGTTACATATCAGATCACTCACTTATTGTTTTCAAAATGAACCTTTGAAAATGAACCTAGAAACACCACGCATGGTAAAGGCCTTTGAAAATTTAGTAATTCTCTGTTATATGACGTAGATTATTTGATATGCATAAACGAAAATGTTATATTTATAATTTGTCAAAATATTCCGTTAAAAGGGACGACGAAATACAATTTGTAATAGATGACGACCTTTTTCTACATACCCTGATATTGGAAATACTGTATCGTACTCTACCTTTTAAACTAAAAGTGGCAAAAGGAGAGAATTTTATTTATTATCAGATATAAAGAAACTTGAAAGTAATCTTATTGAACAGAACCAAGAGAAAGACTAGTAGGCAAAGTTAAGTGAACTTAAACAGTTCCAAGACTCTATTTTCTACACAAATATTATGGATTTATAAATATACCATACAATATCATTAAACAAAGTTTACTGATACTTGTTAGCAGATATTTATTATGACATAATTATAATTACACTTTAGTCATATGCAAAATGAAGTATAAAATTGAATTATGTGTTTGTTGTGCGGATAGCGCTTCATCATATGCTTAACTTTCGTGGGGAGACGAATTGTTTTGCAAATGAATAAAGTAGAAACTGAATACAACTTCTGACTTGTTTGTCCGTCTAGCCAGTGACTTGTAACCGATATTTATGTCATTTAGCAAACATTAAGCCAAATGTGAACTCTTGTTCTTCGTGCCCAAATAAACCATTAATAGTCGAACAAAAAAGTATGTTCTTTTGAAATGAAAAAAGGAAATACATAAAATGTGTTTTAATTTTATAACGTATGCCGATACAATGCTAAATATAATGAAACTAAGTGTGAAACTTAATAAAGCTGTAACTATATATATAATTTTTATTAGGCCTGACATGCCTAATTGATTTCTCACCAATGATTTTAACTGATTTATTTACAATAATAAGTTTGATAAAGTATATATAGAAAGTAAGATCTCAATAAAATATATTGAATATATATGAAAGTGCCTATTCCAAAGTTGGACAAATGTCCTGACTCAAGAAGAGTGATAATTTCCCTATCTGTGTACTACTGGTATATCGTGTCCAGGACTAAATACTTACGGTTTCTTGATGACCAGTTCGTAGTAGGTTCAATTACAATATCACAGTATATATTACCACTCGAATTTCTCTCCTCGAAAACCGTTGCGTATCCAAACAATATTTACTTGAAGATACAAGAAACTTTACTTAAAGTTGGTCATACATAAGTATACAATACTAGCTTGAAGCTATTTACCGAAAATGTAGCGCCCTCTTTTGTTTCATTTTCATTGACCTTTAACGTCATACTACCGTAATGAGCATCGTTATTGATTAAATACCGACTAATTGTTATTTTACCGCTAAAAAGTTTATTTCAATAATCCCTTTACGTAAATAAAGATTCATCAATTAACCAATAATTTATATATTTACAAGTTATTTTATGGAAAACAGCTGAACAAAAATATACGCATCGGATAATTGCATAGTCTTATTAAATGGAAATAAAACAGTTGTTTGCTACAGTTTCATATTTTCTATTCCGATATATGTCAAGTACATGTACATTTGTGTACTTACTGTTATCCCTGTTTTACACATGACCATATCTTTTTACAACGGAAACAATGTTGACGTTATGAAATGCCATTAGCTGTAACATTTCCCTACTTTAAGTCTATCTGCTATAAATCTCATTGTAGTAACACTAAATTACATGTACTCTAGATGTCGTTCATAGTCAAATATAAGTACATCTTTTAACTGTTTATACACTTTTTTACTTAAACAAATACCTCATGGCGAAGTGAATGTTAAATATATTTATTTTTGTTTTTGTGTTGGAGAAGGTTTGGGACAACCATATAGGGTTATTAATGTGTTTAAGTCTTACATTGTTTTTCCAAACGGTTTGACCTAAGCTAAATTATACAAGACATATTATTTGCCTTAAATTATTGACTCTTCTCTTCCCAGCGACGGATAAATCTGGAAATATTCTATTCTTGTTGCTTTTTATATTTTGATGAATAGATAAACACTAGTTTAATATTATAACATTTACATCAAAAAACGCCAAAAAATAAAGTATTACATACATAGATACAGACATAATATTTATTGCATAAAACTTCATTACAAAGTTTTTAGCAAAACAATTCACAATCGATGAAAACGTGTTTCACAAGAAAAGCCAGGAAAGATCTTACTTCATTACAGTTCTAAGTATTTGCCAGAAAGAATAAAATCTTCAAAATTAGAAGCTCTATTATATGTTAAAATATTTATTTTCTTAGGCTGTTACATTTTAAAATACCTTGCTCAATCTGTTAAAAAAAGTATGACAAATATAAACATCTTCATTATGAGCAAATAATTCTGATGGAATACTAAATCAGATAATACCATCCTGATTATGTTCTACGACTGAAACAAATATTTTAATGTCTTTCTATGAAATCAGCTGAAATACCTCGGACGAAGCGTCCTTTAGAAGAAGTTTTGATTTATTTCAATGTATACTACAATAACCATGAATGTCAATGTTAAACGTTCTTTTACTAGATATCCAAGATTAAGTTTAAACTCTGTATATATTCCAACAGAAACTGTTACTGAACTTTCTCACAAATCCATTGACATTCAAAGAAGTTCCCTCATCTTTCAAGTTCTTTATGGGTTCATATAGAGATTTCCTCCCCACCCCCCTCCCCCTCGTGATTGATTTCGGTAACTGAATACCTTTATTCCTTAGGTTTTGTCATACGATATCATGCCCATCCACTCTGCCCTATCAACTGCTGCGATCGTTATAAACATTATGTCAAGTATCAATTTTGCTGACAATCGACATTCCAAAACAAATCCGTTCTGAATAGTATCATCCAAACGAAATAATCCAGCAGCAGAACACCAGGGGTTGACCATCATTATTTTTTATTATTTAACTATTTAGTTTTCATTCACTAATTTCACCATTTGAGGTTAAAGTTCATGCTTATAAATATTACATGAAAATGGCCGGAACCATTCAAATTCACTGATTCAAGAGATAATCTGATTCTCCAGTAATGCCATTTCGAGTATAAATAAAGGTCTAGTTACTAATAATCCTCGGTAAATAGCTACTGTTTTGTACTATTCGTGACAACAATAGCACAAGTCCTGATTATACAGGGCCTCAGTATCCTAAGTCGAATTACATCATAACTTATAAAACACGAGTACCTCGTGTCCTTTACACCACAGTGAGCTGTTATTTAGGGTCTGTTCAAAGTGTAATGGTTACTTGTCGCAGTGTGCCTCAGTAATTCACAAACAGCTGATTAAACTGCTCCTTTTTCCTTGGCAGTCACTGTATCACTAACCCGCGCCTATAAGAGAGTGGAAAATAGTGGTATTGTGGAGAGAGACAAAGCCAGATGTAGGTACATGGGAGTTCATCTCTCAAAAAAAGCATCCCATTCCCTCGGTCAAATATTATAAGAATCTTTCACTGGTTCCACGTGCAGAACTGGCTCGAGGGTAACTGTTTTTGGCGGTAACGAGGCTCTGCCTCGTTACCGCCAAAACAGTTACCCGGGAGCCGGATATTCCCATATGCACGTGCAGCCAGTGATAGATTCTTTTTCTTGCATACCATTTTCTACTAAATGTAGCAGAAATGAAATGAAATTAATGACTTATATTTACCCGCTATTTCCTTGTAGTAATGTACGAATCTACAAATTCATTCATAAAAGTAGTTCGTTCTGACGTAATTAAGTCGTCTTACACCTGGGGGTGTAAGGTGAGATTTCCAGCTTTGGTAAAAACTGTAGATATCCCGATCCGGTATGCAAGAAAAAGAAAATGTGAAATACCAACACAAACTCTGCAAAGTACTGGTAAATAGGAAGCATAAACTGGTGTCAACGGGCTTTGACACATAGGAACATCTGCTATACAAGACAACCAACTAATCTTGACCCTAGTCATCAATATCCAAGGGTCATAATACAGGTCATCTTTATTGCAAATGTAGATGAAATCACCTCCC